>LGRX02002735.1:58975-148676 GCA_001247695.2 Cymbomonas tetramitiformis | reverse complement strand
GGCGCGGTCCCCATGGCCGCCACTCCCAGTTGCTTACCGCAAACAATTCATACCATAAATCCTAGTCGCACCCAAACTCGCCCGCGCGCACCACCTCTCCAAGCAGCCGTTTAGCCAATCATGGCCAAATCAGCAAGTGGAATAAAAGCGTGGATGGGGCCACGACCTACTGGAATGTCCTAGTTCACCAGATATCAGAAACTCCCGAACTGTGTGGATAAACTCATAAGATAAATAAACCCTAAGCTAGATATACCCGGAACGGTCTCGGACGGTTTCGGAGTCTAGCCTACCTGTGACACAGCGGACAGCGTGTGTCACAGCACGAACCTATAGATCAGTCAGCAGTCCAGTGTTGGCCTAGGAGTCTGTCATAGGGGCCTGCACCGGGACTCCCAGTCAGGGCTGCCTATACAGATTTCAGCAGTCGGTGTGACTATTCCAGCACACCACCTAGTGTGGTCTGTGGTGACCGGGCAGCCGAAGTTGTAACCCTTGAACAAACACCTTCTAGAGCGGTGGAAACTGAGTTCTAGGGGAAGGCCTGTCCTTTCTGGCAGGGTTGTTCCCAGTCAAGAGTTGAAAATCTGAAACCGGTCCGTCAACGGACCCCTTTGCACATACAGCTACGGTCAAATTCACTGTGCAGGAGCGGCATGAGGTACTCTCTAGCCACTAGTTGGCGGGTGCACTGCTGTGCCAGCCCGCAGCACAGTCATAGTGCCGTAAATTGAAGTTGCCGATGCAATGAATGAATCATTCGTGGAGTCACAGAAGAAATCTGAAAAGTCTCGATCGCCGTGTGAGGGACCTTCCCCCTCCTCCTCGTCTGTAGTAGGTCCCGGTGAATAATCCGGTGACGGTGGAGCATCCCAGAGCAGCGGTGGAGGGGGCGGGTGTACCGGGACATAAAACCCAATGTTCGCATTATGAAGCCCCTGCCGAGCACGGTGTCGGCCGTGCCGGCGCGGTGGAATAGCAGCCGGTACCGCAGCGCCCAAGCCGGCCTCGTAGCACGTCAAAGCCGTAAAAGTCAATGGAGATGCGCTTGTGGTTGCCTCACTGCTTGCCGCCATTTGGACAGTCGCGGTGCCATTGGCGCGCGTCGTCCTTCTTGCATGTAGAATTGCTGCAAAACGGGACGAAGTCGCCGCTGCCTTTGTGAAAGCAAGGCAGCAACGCGCTTCTTCCCATGCGACTGCGACCAGTTCCCCCCAGCCGGAAGGTCACCCGGCCGCAAACCGTACACCGGAGCCGCCTCCCCCGTTGCCGATCGTTTCCCTGCTGTACTTTTTCGGAGGCTTCCTCATGTTTGCAATCACCAAGTCAACAGGTGGGGTGGGGGGAAAATAATTCAAAGGTGATATTACACGCATGTGCTTGTGTCACAAATTTATTCCCCAAAAACAGGACATAATTTATATTCCCAATTATGCACTTTTCTATTCCTCGATAACCATTTTTCCCTACACCGGGTATCCCGGGAGGTGGGTCGGCCAGATTCCAGTAGTGTATGCGCGACCGACGATTTTACGTATGGTACCGTGGAGGCTTACTACAGCAGTATATACTTGGCATTGCTGATATAGAGGCTTACAACGTTGGCGCGTGCCGTCTATCTGGCTATGGTGTTGCCTGCTTGCCCTACGCTCGGTTCTATGAGGACCTTCCCATGAACAGTTGAGGCGTGCATACGTTCACCGAGGCAAAAAAACGACACCGTCTGACCGTTGCCACTGAGGCGGGGAATTCGGATCAAGTGTCAATTTCCGCCTCTGCGTCCCCCTCCACCCCACCTTCCCACCCCTGGCTCCCCGCCCACCGTTTCACCACCATAGTCTCCACACCACCGACCGACACGGCCTCCCACAGTTGTTTCTCCGCCAGTATGACCTGTTAGCGCTCTGCGTATTTTCAGCATGCTGTTTTTCCTTAGTTGATTCAATTTAGCGAAGAGCCCTCCGGGGTGCGCTACGATTTAGAAAGCAACCCCTTCTGATTACATTTGCCTGCCTAGCAGGATTACGGCGCTTGTATGACTTGGTCTCCTATTTCAGCGCAAATGTAATATCATTAAAACGCACTCTTCTCATGCCACTTTCCCGTCTTGAAACCACGGTCATTTTCAATCCCCCCCCGGCGGGAGCCGTGTACCCCTGTGCGCCACTTACCTGTGGCCGGGGATGAAAGCGGTCCGCAGCAAGAGGGAGTGGTGTGATAGCTAGACACATCATCCATCCAACGACCGAGGGCATCGCCATCCAACCAACCTTCAGCATCGTCAAATTGCACTGCCGCTAGCGAATGTCTGCTTGCCACGTGGGTCATATCCTATGTTTCTATACCCCCAACGTAAATTATGCGTAATTCATGTGTCTCGGGATTTTTGAGATTTACGCGTAATGCGTATAGTACAATTATATTTCGCAATCACCTAGAGCAACGAGGCGTCACGCTATCTGAATCCGTCCATCGGAAGCGGTAATGAAGAGATAAACACCACGCAGTTCCTATATGCAATAAAGTCTTTATTAGGCTTTTTGAAACTAGCATATATATATATACTTCAAGTATATACATATTACATGTATACAATTCATATGCCTATCACGCGCAATCGCAATAGACGAACATATGAACAGAGACCAATGGGCGGCACAAGCCAGCAGTCACTTCAGATGGGCGGTCACAACGCCAGCATTCACTTCGGATGGGTGGTCGCAAGCATTCATTTGCCAGCATTCACTACTGGAATATCCTAGTTCACTAGATATCAGAAACTCCCGAACTGTGTGGATAAACTCATAAGATAAATAAACCCTAAGCTAGATATACCCGGAACGGTCTCGGACGGTTTCGGAGTCTAGCCTACCTGTGACACAGCGTGTGTCACAGCACGAACCTATGGATCAGTCAGCAGTCCAGTGTTGGCCTACTAGGAGTCTGTCATAGGGGCCTGCACCGGGACTCCCGGTCAGGGCTGCCTATACAGATTTCAGCACACCACCCCAGCACTGTGGGTGGTGACTGTCTAGGAGAGTCAGATAATGCAAGATAAGTTGTTAGGGCAGGAGCTAGGGTGACAAGTCCTAACTGCCAATCCAACTGTGCAATTCTGATACACAAATTGGAACCCTCTAGCCAGCACAAGAGCAAAAACATACGGGCAACAAGGTCCCGCTAAACTACTGAAAACTTCTGTGCCAGCAAGTCAGATTGAAGATTGCAAAGGTGTCAAAGTAAAATCATAAAACAGATTGAAGAAGCCGTTGGTGTGAAAGTACATCTCAGCACACCACCAGAGCAGTGGTGTACTGCCAGAACCAAAAGCATAACTACTCGGGGTCAAAGTCCAAAGGAGCACCGTCACCACAATGTCCACTGTAGTAGCTCACAACACCACACTCCAGTCCTGTGGGTCAGGCAGCCGGTGAGCCACCGCTGCAGCACCCAGGGAGTGCAACACCGTACCCAGAGTGACGGGGTCCAGCTCTGTGATACCAGAGTAGATGCATAGATCCCCTCTGCACAACACAGGCTGCGGAGCAGCCTGACCCGATACTTGCACAGACTCGATGTCATTGGCCGCCGTGAAGGCGGCAGCTCCCACTCCCATGACTGAGATCAAGAGAATAAGAGACAGGATGTAGGGCATGTGGGCATCCCCCACGTACCCGCGTGTGCGGGGAAGCCCCATGGCGGCTTGCCACAACCATAGGCGCGGGAAGCACCACCAGACCGAGGTGCGTGGGCAGTGGACTCCGACGCATGATTCGCCGAAATGGCCGGAGCCCGCGGCTTCGCGACGAAGCTGCCGTCAGCGAGGTCCTCGTAGTCGTCGGTGTCGTAGCCGGTGAGATCAACCTGTGCGATGGCGGCGTGATTGACGGTTTGAACGAATCCAGCGAACTCACCGTCTGTCGCCGCCGTGGTGGTCACCCGTGCCGATTGAAGTGGCACGGGTTCCACATCCTTCTTCTTGCCTATTCTCACACTGGTGGGTTAACCAACCGTAAGAGGCCGTTACGGTGGGTTAACCCACCCTAAGCTTTGGTTGTGGTTGGTACTCTTAATCGACCAAGGTGTGGTAAACGTCATGAAAAGTAGTTAATAGACTCTCTAAATGACCCATTAAACACTCGACAATGCCTCACTGGCATCACATATATCCACGCTATATGCCAATCTCCGACTGTTATTGAAGATGTATCTAGCTTGCTCTCAAGCTCGCGTTATGGATGGCATATATGCGACTCCATTTGATTCTACGACACGCACACGGCCAACATAGCCCATGCGTGTCCCGTGTAAGGCCATGGTGAGTGAAAATATGCGTGAGATCGACGTATAAATCTGTTTATAGCAAAAAAACTCCCAAATTCTGCTTAAGTATGAAAACATATTGAAAATTCCAATGTTTGTTGTTTTTTTTAAAATCGATATGCGCATGCGGGGAGGTTATATCGTTAGGGATGCACTATATAGCAAAAGTTAAGGTCACGATACATCCATCTTGATTTCCAAACATCTAATAATCCCCTCAGCCCGACCACATGCCCGACACGAGCCTACAAAGTAAAAGAATATTGGCAACCCACCGTAAAATTTAGTCCAACCAACCAGAACATTACACTACCATTCACAACCACCAAACACGTTCTAGTGATAAATATTGCTGTTTGCACGCATAAAATACACCATAATATACATTGCCAAGCATGGTTTTCGTCCGATATGGCGAGTCAAGCGGGAGAGTAGATCACTCGAAAACAGCTCTTAGGTGTTGGTAACCCACCATACTTTTGTGAGAATAGGCAAAATCTGCGAGACAGGCATAGCAGGGGCCGGCACGGCGGATGCCAATGCCGCCGCACCACCTGCCGGAACCTGCTCCTCCGGAGTGATCCCCGCTGCGGCGGGGCCGCACACCAGAGCCGAAGTCTGCTGCTCGATGCCGTCGGGAGGCAGGAAAGATGCGTGTGTGAAGTGCACCTGGTGATTGGCCGCGGAGTGAACCTCCGCGGCAAGATCGTCGAGCCGTCGGAGAATGTCGTCCCCCACGGGCTCGTCGGGAGGCGACTGCTGCTCCACCGCAAAGCTGTAGGCGGACACGTCGATCCCGCCCACCGCGCCCGCACAAAGCACCGCGGGCGGACCGTACGTGGCGGCCGCACGAGCGAAGGCCTCCGCACCATCATCCGCTGCCTGCTGGAACAACGCACACATCGCAAGCGCATGCACCCCTTCCGCGTCCTCCTCGTCGATAGGAACACATAATGCCGCGGCGGAGGCGGGCGGGTGTTGGCGCCCGCCCAACGGGCAGTCGCGGTAGAAGTGGTAACTCTCACCTTTGCCCGCCTTCTTGCACCTGCCGCAGAACGGCTTCGCCCGCTGGTCGTCGCGGTCGAACCCCACGGGTGGCGCCTTGTGCTGACCCACACGGAAGCCCCTCGGCTGCTGTGTACGCTGCTGCTGCTGCCGCCGCTGCTGCACACGCTGCTGCCGCACCACCGGAGCGCCCTCTCCGTGCTGCCGCTGCACCATCTCCTTCAGCTCCGTGATCTTCGCGAGGAGGGCGTCGTACTCGCTGCTGGAGAGGTGCGCGGAGGTGCCGCCCGCGCCAGAAGCCGCCTTCCCCGCGTCCGTCTGAGCCCAAGCCTGGTAGATCTCGACCACCATGGAGCGGAGCGAGGCCAACGGGACATGAGCCAAGTCAGCAGCCATGGGGTAGCGCACCTTAACCGCAGCGTAGAACGCCGGGTCCAGCCTGGTGTACAAGCTCAGCTTACGCGTGGCCTCCGTAGGCGTCCAGTCGGAGGCCTTGTTATCCCGCACCAAACGTTGTTCCCTAACCAAGATCGGCTGCGGGTCAACGTTTGCGGGATAACGCAAGGCCGCATGCTCCTCCTGCTGCGACCCCCGCAGTGCCACCAGCACGCAGCCCTTGATGATGTCGATCAAGGCCCGCCGGCCATCTCGGTCAGACGAAGCATCCGTACCAGTGAGCCAGACATACGCGTTGCTGTGCTTCTCCACCACGAGAGCCAGCACGTCGTAGATTAGCCCATTCACCCGGCTCACAACCATCGCAAGGGGGTCGTCGAGGTCAAAGGACTTGAGCTCCAGTCCAGCCGACTCAAACTCCGTACGCAGCTGCACCACCAGGTCGGACAGAAGGCCAGCGTCGTCCGTACCGCGAAAATGGTGCTTCTTGTCACCAAGAACGTCCTCGCGGATGCTCTTGGCCCAGGCACGATGCAGACGTGTCTTGTAGATGACATCGTCAGTCAGCTTGCCCTGCTCCTGCAAGTAACGCCTGGTAGCCACGTCGGCGTCCTCGTTCGAATCAGGGTTGGGGGTCGGAACAGTCGGTGTCCGCACCGTCGGGCTGTTCCCAGTGTCAACAACGGGTCCAAACCGTATCCATCGGAGCCTAACTTGTATAGGCCCCACCGGAGCCGGATCCTAGCAGGTTGAGACTCGTGCGGATACGGTTTCGAACGGGTTCTCCGTAGTTCTCGGCCCTATCGGATACGGATCCTAGGACGTTTTGCACCCCTCGGGTTCGGGTAAGGGTCGGATCCTAACTATTCAAGGCTCCTACGGAGCCGGAGCCCAAGCATGCGCATACCATACGGATACGGTCCACAACGGGTCTCACACATATTTGGACCCTACGGAGACGGAGCCTAACACTTTGCAATCCATCGGGCATAAGGGATTGAAGGTCAAATACAAATAATTACGTTACCATGGTTAGCTGCATATTGCAGAGTTGATTGTTCACAATCACGCGATGCTAATACAATTCTACAGCGCATGTAACGCTACATTAGTTGAGCATCATCCTCGTCACTATCATCACCGCTCTCATCATCACTCTGCTCTGGAGCAAATGATAAATTGTATGCAGCGATGATCTCCTCCGTTGTGGGGCGCAAGAACTTGTATTGCCAATTGTGACGAATGAACATGTAGGCCTGCAATAACTCAGGGCTCAAATTTCCGGCATGAAAGTCTGCAAGCAAACTACCAGCGCCACTAAAGACTTGCTCCACGTTGGCGGACGCGGCCTTCTTCGAGACGCAATCGGCGAAAAACACTGCCGCATGAACCGGAATTTGAGCTTCATGATCCATGTAGAAAGCCATCTGGTTGAACTCTTGGGTTGAGGGGTCCTTATACTTCGGATCCCTCAAGGCTCGCTGACACAGCGATCCAAAGAGCTCCTTCTCCAACCGGATCTTCTCCGCCAGTACGGTCTCCATCACGGACTCTTCACTTTCGGGAGCTTCTTGCATCATCGACCGCGGCGCGGAGCATGCCGCTGTTAACTCGCCAAGGGTTCTTCGGCGCTTGCTCGCTTGAGGTGCGCTTGCACCTGCTGCACCATCCTTGGTTGTATTATGAGCACCATCGACGACACGGGCTCCGCCAACTTGATCGTCAGGGGTATTCTTCTTGAGCAGGTGTGTGCCGCGATGACGCAATTGGCGGTTATTATACTCGGCCTCCATCAATTCTA
Organism: Cymbomonas tetramitiformis; assembly: GCA_001247695.2. Classification (NCBI taxonomy): domain Eukaryota; kingdom Viridiplantae; phylum Chlorophyta; class Pyramimonadophyceae; order Pyramimonadales; family Pyramimonadaceae; genus Cymbomonas; species Cymbomonas tetramitiformis. Next base: position 141,151 of record LGRX02002735.1, on the reverse strand, counting down.
CCGTGGCACTCTTGTCCTTGAACAACACGCCATCAACCTTGCTCATGCAGCAAAATCCATCATGCATTCCAATTAGAGCTCGCTCAACTCTCAGTACTTACTACAAAACATTGCATAAATCAAGGACATACAACATGGTACCATTGATCAATAGCAACATACACATGATACTATTGTATATCATCATGAAGTCTAGCATGCTATATGAAGAAACACACCTGGGTGTCCAAGCCGGGATTCATTCGCAATGACAGGAGCGTGTCATTATCCAGCTTTAACAAGCGTCTCTCGACCTCCTCCGCAGTCACCTCGCGGAACTGGATGATGTCCGCCTCCAACCCCTTAGCGTGGACATCCTCCCAAGTCTCCTCCGCCCCACTGCCATTCACGATGGCAACCCTTTCCGCAGTGAGCTCGTTCGGTGCAATGACAAGGCCAGTACATACCCCTTGTCCAATCCGACACCCGTATGTCCTTGCAAAGCTTGAGAGACTTCATATGGCACCGTCAAGACACTCTCCAGCTCATTATTCTTCTTCCACGCGGATGCTGGCAAGCAGCGATGCTGCAACGGGAATTCTTTCCCATTTGCCTCATTCGCCTCGACCTGTCCACTCAAGGATTGTCAATTGATAAGCGCGACACGTACGAAATATCAACGAGCACATGCATACCAACACGAACAAGATAAAAGCATGCCGCAAGCTTAGTGCATAAGTACCTGATCAACATCGGAGTCCTCGGCATTCTCATCACCTGCATCTTCCTCCTCTTCCTCGCTGCTCTCGGTCTCCTTCGCACTTTGCGGAGATGCCGATGCGGAAGCCATCGTTTGCGTCGTTGTCACCACCGGTGCAAGAACGAATGCCGCGCGCTCCGCACATTGTCCCGTTGTCGAACCAGTGAGTGCCACCTGTAAATCCAAGCATTAACCCAAAGAGTCAGTGCCCACATATACCATCACATTATGCAGGCGATATGTGTACCGAAAAGTCCGGCTACTTGATGTGCACACTGCCAACAAGAAATGCTATATTACAGAAGTGGGTCCAGTGGGTTAATGCAATGAGTTTATAACGCACACCTTGATGTCAGTCTCTAGCTTGCGACTTTGACGAAGCATGCGGTAGAGTCCGCCCCACCGAATACGATGTAACCGGAAGACTCGCTTGCACCTCCGCTTGGATACTCCTCGCGAAAGCTGGCTCTTCAACAACCGCTGTGAGCTCAAAACCGAGGTGTGGAAGCTTCAAGACTGCTTGGAGTTCAGCGCGATGTGGGCCTCCAAAGAAGCATTCTTGCGCTTGCCCGCACGTCCCAAACCATGCTCGACTGACCGCTGCAAGTCGTGTGGGGAGCACACCTGCAAATGCCATCCAATACATATCGCTAAGACAGTATTGCCGCAGCATGCGATTTAAGAGTACAAAAAGGAGTTATAATCAATACTACTAAAAATATTCATTTGATCCGCACCTTCACCCTCTTCTTGAACACTTTAAACGCGCGCTTGTTATTCGCAGCTCCATCCAAAGTCGGAAGAGCAATGCTATCGTTCATGTCCATGTCGACCGATTTCAAAAGGCCCGCCAGACTCCTAGCGATCGCGGGGCCAGTGTGCCTATTCTCCAAAAATTCCTCAAATCCGAGAACAGGTGAGACCTCCATGATCTTTCCATGCTCAAGCTTCACAACCAGCGACAAGCGGCTGCACACGTAGGAAGTCTTGTTGTCCTTCGGGCTCCATATGTCACTCTGTATCCCCGCGAAGGGTTCGCCTAGCCAGGACTTGGAGTGCTTAAGCGCACTCTTCAACTTCTCAAACACGAGCTCCTTTATGATCATGACGATGTTCGCAGAAGTGTCACGTGAGCAAGGAACATAACGAGGATCCAGTGTACCCGAATATTCTCGGAATGCGTCGCTGCGGCTCAACTGGAAGTGCTTGAGGTCCAACACCACGAACAACACGAAAGGGACATGCTTTGGAAGAGCCTGTGTGCACGCAACTACAATCGTGAGTCAAGTCATCCCGCTGAAACTCGGTGAGCACAACATAAACAATATCCAATATGTGTACCGAAAATTCCAGTGTGCACACCACCACTAAAAGACGATGTTAGTCAAGTCAAGCTGCTGAAATATTGTCGGCACAACACAAACAGAGAAGGCAAAGCGCGTGCGGAAAAGTCTGGCGTGTTAACGCACGCTGCCGACAAGAAACACTATATAAGGTCAGTTGTTCACATATTGTGAGCGCATGCTGTTAACAGAGCATATACAATAGCCAATATGTGTACCGAAAACTCCGGTGTGCACACTGCTTTTAAGAGCCGATATAAGTCAAGTCAAGCTGCTGAAATACTGTCAACACAGCAAGAACCCAAAGGCAAAAGCGTGTGCGGAAAAGTCCGGCGTGTTAACGCACGCTGCCAACAAGAAACACTATATAAGGTCAGTTGTTCACATATTGTGAGCGCATGCTGTTAACCCCTAAGCCGGTGTTTGGGTCATTTCTGACCCAAGCGCTTTTCGGGACGCAAACATACTTTGTGGCGCCATTTGACACTCAAATTGATATTTGAAAACAGTTCTGAAAAGCTCCGATTCATGCGCATCCATTCGTGTGCTTCATACTTCCGGATTTAAAGCATTACTTAAAGAAATTAAGGTCGAATAATGTATCAATAACTGACACGTGTTGATATAACATATAATGGCCCTTTACCCTATCAATTACCCCAATTAGGGTTTGCTACATGTATGATACATCGTCAAGTGCTTGTGCCGTTGTGGGGGGTTAATATTAGGGTTTGGCTTAGGTTGCAAATTGGAACTTTGTCGAACTGGGGTTTTAATGTTACTGTACGAAGTAATATCACGGAACTTGAGCTTTACCAGATAAGGTCGTGCTAGTGCATTGCGCCTTGAAGAGGCGTTTTCGAAAGTGTCTTTAAAAGTTAAATCGGACTATCAACGAACCATATATTCGCAAAAGGGTGGAATGTCCCAAAGTGCTGGGGAAAAACACCTGCTTAGGGGTTAACAGAGCATATACAATAGCCAATATGTGTACCGAAAACTCCGGTGTGCACACCGCCACTAAAAGACGATATAAGTCAAGTCAAGCTGCTGAAATACTGTCAACACAGCAAGAACCCAAAGTCAAACGCGTGTGCGGAAAAGTCCGGCGTGTTAGCGCACGCTGCCAACAAGAAACACTATATAAAGTCAGTTGCTCACATATTGTGAGCGCATGCTGTTAACAGAGCATATACAATAGCCAATATGTGTACCGAAAACTCCGGTGTGCACACCGCCACTAACAGACGATATAAGTCAAGTCAAGCTGCTGAAATACTGTCAACACAGCAAGAACCCAAAGTCAAAAGCGTGTGCGGAAAAGTCCGGCGTGTTAGCGCACGCTGCCAACAAGAAACACTATATAAGGTCAGTTGCTCACATATTGTGAGCGCATGCTGTTAACAGAGCATATACAATAGCCAATATGTGTACCGAAAACTCCGGTGTGCACACCGCCACTAACAGACGATATAAGTCAAGTCAAGCTGCTGAAATACTGTCAACACAGCAAGAACCCAAAGGCAAAAGCGTGTGCGGAAAAGTCCGGCGTGTTAACGCACGCTGCCAACAAGAAACACTATATAAGGTCAGTTGCTCACATATTGTGAGCGCATGCTGTTAACAGAGCATATACAATAGCCAATATGTGTACCGAAAACTCCGGTGTGCACACCGCCACTAATAGACGATATAAGTCAAAAAAAGTCAAGTTGCTGGGATAACGTCAACATAGTAAGAAGAATGTCAGCACAACACGAACAAAAGGCTAACACGTGTTCCGAAATTGCCGGTGTGGTTTGCACTTTACCACTGATAAACGCTGCCAGTAAATTCAAGAAGGTAAGCATAGCATTAACAAAAGGTAAAACGTATTCCGAAATTGCCGGTGTGGTTTGCACTTCACCACTGATAAATGTTGCCAGTAAATTCAAGCCGAAAGATTGTCAGCACGATACGAAAAACAAGCAAAACGTATTCCGAAAATGCCGGTGTGGTTTGCAACGATGTAGCACTTAGAAACGCCTTGCCAGTAGATTCAAGCCAAATACACACTCGCTAGTACACGATCGAGATATTCAAGCACACAAGAGAACGACGATGTGCTAAAAACGAAACGTGATAAACGCTGCCAGTAAATTCAACCTGAAAGAAGGTTAGCACAGCATTAACAAAAGGTAAAACGTAGTCCGAAAATGCCGGTGTGGTTTGCACTTTACCACTGAGAAACGCTGCCAGTAAATTCAAGCTGAACGAAGGTTAGCATAGCATTAACAAAAGGTAAAACGTATTCCGAAATTGCCGGTGTGGTTTGCACTTCACCACTGATAAACGCTGCCAGTAAATTCAAGCTGAAAAAAAGTTAGCATAGCATTAACAAAAGGTAAAACGTATTCCGAAATTGCCGGTGTGGTTTGCACTTCACCACTGATAAACGCTGCCAGTAAATTCAAGCCGAAAGATTGTCAGCACGATACGAAAAACAAGCAAAACGTATTCCGAAAATGCCGGTGTGGTTTGCAACGATGTACCACTGAGAAACGCCTTGCCAGTAAATTCAAGCCAAATACACACTCGCTAGTACACGATCGAGATATTCAAGCACACAAGAGAACGACGACGTGCTAAAAACGAAACGTGCATTGCTAACGGCCGTTTCCCTACTATATACATTCAACATATACGTTCGATAAATACGAATATACTTCCTCCCATGCACACAAGCAACCAAGCTCCATGGGTTTGACCCATGAGATTTGAAATAAGAACGAACCTCCTGGAACGTGTACAATTCCGTGATGGTACCGTCGGTCCCGATTCGCAACCTGCTATGCGTGGAAGCCAATCGCGCTTGCTGATGTTCAGCTGCATGAAACCTTTTCAGGTGTTTCAAAAGTCCCCCAGTTGAGCCTTCAAACACCTTGTGCACCGTGTCATCGCTCTCTGACGGAGCGCACATATTGCACTGCCATAACTGGCACTTCCTGGTGACACCACGAAATCTGCCACGAAGGGGGACGTGAGTGCCCTCTCCAACATGCTTAAAAAACATATACACTGGCGCTGAGGCTTTCTGAGTGGATGTTTCAAGCGGAGCTGCTATCGTTGTTGGTCGAGTGGAAGGGGCTGCAGGGATGAAAGGCAGCTCCGCTTCTCGGTCATTCTTGAAGGTGTCGTTCCGGAACCGATTCCACTGATCCAGGCGTATCCAGTATCCTTGATGGTCGGGATCAACCGCGACATCTTCTTCAACCTACGCGCAAACAAATTCCGCAACAAAATGCTAAGCGATTACTAACCGAACGTTACGCGATACGGTGTCGATGGAAGGTCGGTCAAAAACAACGAAAAGACATAGCATCAAAGGACGGCGGGAGGTAGTTAGAGAGCGAAGATCAAGGCACTCCAACTAGCGTTGTGAGTTGCGCATACGGATAAACAGGGTTTAAAACTTCGGTGTGGGTAAACGCAACACCTGGAAACGGATGGCTTCAGTCTTCACGGCGCGAACACCATTACCAAACTGCCGACAAGGGGCGTACTCCACAGCTGTAGAAGCGAATTGTCTGCCGCGATCTTCTGTACTCATCCCGTTAAACCAACTGCCCGGAACATTAATCTTCACGCTCAAATCCACCTGTTGTTGTCCAGGGTATTTTTTTACAATCTCGCATGGCAGCGCTGTCTGTACAGAGGTTTTTTTGCTTGCAGCCATGGTAGGTTAGACTTCGAACGAGGGAGGAGTTCTCACTTTTAGGAGAAGGCTAGGATCTACAGTTGACTTTTCCAAGAGGCACCAGACCCGTCGGAACACGGAGACGGGCCAGTACATGTCAGGATCCGACGAGTACGGATCCAACACATAACAAGATCCGATGGGGACGGTTCCCCATCGGATCCTGAGATCGTATGGGTCCATCGGAGCCGGAGCCAGGAGCTCTCAAGCTCCGATGGGGACGGTTCCCCATCGGATCCTGAGATCCTAAGGCTCCATCGGAGCCGGAGCCAGCAGATCTCAATCTCCGACGGGGACGGTTCCCGTCGGATCCTAAGGTCTGTTGGCTCCATCCGGAGACGGAGCCCAGGGGAAAACGTGTCCCGTCTCCGAAACCCGGTCTGGCCCCGTACCCGTTGTTGACACTGATATATAAAGCTTGTATGGCCGTTTCCGACATGTGCTATCGGGCTGAGAATAAACGAATCCAAGCTTAGAGTTTGAAGTGGTTGTACCGTATACGGTACAAACCGCTCCATAGGGGTTAAAAATATTCAAAATGTAGCAAACCGATACCATATCTTCAATAATTTTTTACCAATAGTATATCGAGGCTAAGCTTGGTGGCATGTGATAATATTCAACCCATACACGCGGTTCCAATCATATTTGGGTCGTAGGCCCGGTTGGAATGCGTATATATACTCTCTCCGATGCTATATTTCAACCGTACATGTGGGGAAAATATTTATCATCGGAAGGTCTAAGATATCAAGGCGACCTGCCCCGCCATGCATGATGCTCGCTTGAAGGCATACATCATGTCTATGGTCCACATGACGCACCAAAACTTCATATATATGCACATAGGGAATTTATGAAAGCTTAACATCATCCATACATGGTATTTTGTGAGCAGTGCACACTCGCCAACTTGAATAACCGACATTTTTCAAATTGCAAAATTCACGAAAATCGGATTATGCTGGGGGGTGAGCGTACGCCACGATGAAAGTGAGGTGTAACAACGAGTATATCGTGCACTATCCTACTAGGTTTCTTTTTTTGGTCATGCTTTCGAAGTTTGGGACCATGGGCCACCCCTGGAGCCCACCCCCCACCCCCCATATCACGCGAAGACCTTGGTCCTTGTGAGAGGACCAAGCTTTTTTCGTTAATTTGTGTGAAATCACCTCCCCAAAGCACACCTACAACACACCATCCCAAGCTCACTCCGGTGACAAACCCATGCAAAATAATATTCATTTAACTCATAAATATGATGTGAAAAACCTCAAACGTGCTTTAAAGGGTAAAACAATGGTCAATATAACCATTACGATGTGGTCCTTGTGGGAGGACCAATAATTTGGATAGTAGCCATCGGGAGTTTCTGATATCTAGTGAACTAGGATATTCCAGTAACATCTTCTGCCAAGGACGTTCTCTGCAACACGTTCCTCGCCGGAGGAGGAGAGTCAGTGCGCACATGAGCTGCCTGGTCACCATGTCGACAACCAAACGATAGCTCTTGCAACAAGGTCGGTGACTCCGGCGTTTCAACATTCTCCCGCGACCACCTTTCACCCGCGTCAACCACCTCGTCACCGTCTTCAGATTCTTGAAGACCAAAAGAGCGAAAGATTGCGGGCTCCTCACGCGGAGGGGAGAACCGCGGAGACGAGGTCGCTGCATTAAGTGCTGGAAATGACAGCCTGACTAGTTTGTACAGTCAGGTGTCATATCCCGTGTGTCATTCTCGGTGTACAGCTAGTGACCTAGACTCAGTATTTATGTCCATCTATACGAGTCTAGTGATCCGTTTGTTCCGTCGGCTCTCGGGTCCCCACTGTCTGTTGAGCTGTTTCCAGCAGGTTATGGGACTCACTTCACGCTTGCGTGATTTGTTTCTAGCGTAGTATTTTATTTATTTTGGTCTATATCTTTCGTTTGAGTGTTCTCACGCCTTGTGAGACACTCTAGATCAGAATTACGCTAGAGCTTGGAACGCTCTTTGGCAGTGGGTTGTTACGACGAGGTGGTGCTCTACGGTTTTTCTTGAGTTGATTCCTTATTTGATTTCCCTTGTTTCTTATGGATTATCCTCAGATTTCTTCGAGCGATGAGCTTACAGCTCTTCTAGCTTCCATTGATGGCAAATTGGCAAACCTGGACTCTCTGAACCGCTCGCGCACTGTGGCGCTCGTTTCTTCTATGTCTCGCGCTCTTTCGCATTTTCGGAGCTCAGGATTTTTGGCAGATTCACCGGCAGTTTCTCCACCGATTGTTTTGCAGATTGTTGTTTCTGACAGTGGCACTTTGATAGGTGGTGCTCAGGGCGCTGAGCCTGAGACCGCCGTAGATTCCAGAATTCCCGATGTTTCTTTCTGTGAGAAGGGTGTTGGAGACAGCGTGGTTCTTTTGAGTTCGAGATCTGTTTCTTGCCAGGTTACTACCACCAGACCCTCGCCTAGTATCCCTAGGGCGAGAGACGTTGTGCCACAGGCCCCTCCTGTGCGCACAGAAGTACATTACATTCATGCCCCTCCCTCAACGCATTCTTATTTGCATTCTGGACAGCGCCAGCTTGAGGAGTATGAAAGTAGTGAGACCGAAGATGAATCGGAGTACCCTGTTGGGTATTTCGACGATTCTGAAGACGATTTAGAGGAGGAAGAGGGGTATTATGGCCACTTGGCTTGCGCACCGCATTTTTCTACCCTCCGATTGGTACAGGGTTCTGGGCTGGACACAGGTCTCCAGCTAGAGTCTTATGGCGGAGTTTTACAACCCTCAATTGAGGAAGGTTTTTTTACCGCAGTATATATCTGATGTTGACGATAATTCTACAGTGGAGCCCCTCCCAGAGCCCACAGTAGATCCCATAACCTGCGAGAAGACCCAGTCAGTAAACAGACAGGTCAAACAGGAAGCACTGCAACGCTCAGGGTTTCGCACTCAGAATCTCCCTCAACATACAGAAGATATAATATATATAGTTCTAGTATGCTGAGTGTGATGCGAAATGAGCTAGTGTGTGCTCTGTCTCATGTGACAACCGAACTCGATCAGAGGAGATGACAATCAGGTCAGTGAGGTAGTCAGAGGTGTCGAGCCGTATCGGTGATGACAGCGGTCAGGTCGAGTCGGTGATGACAGCGGTCATGACGGGTCGGTGATGACAACTCTGATGACTGAGCTCGGACTGAATGTCAACTCCAGCAGATTTTGAACACGAAGATTTTCCGGAGGCAGCTTTCGCTGAAGGAGAAGAGCACGATGTTGAGTACACCGCAGAGGAGTGGGCTGCCTGGGACGCAGGGGCTTACGACTCTCTCGAGTATGGTGGTGCGTCAGAGGGGTTCGCTGAGCATTTTGACGAGTATGTCGACGACGAGTACTATTCCGATGATTACTGATTTCTTTCCGTTGACCGGCGGGGCGTTACTTGGGAGCCAGCCACTTGCTGTAGTTGAGATCGTATGTTCATTTTGGCATCTTATTTTGCTATCCTAGCCACTTGCGGGCAGCGTTTTTTTTTTTTTATGGCACGTAGTCCATGGGCGGAGATCCCTTTTCAAGAGTGCAACAGACAACAACGCTACATCGACCGGCAGGGTTTTCTTAATTTTAGCTGCCTAATCCAACATGCAGACCGGCGGTTTCTTGCGTGCGTTACCCAGCCACTTGCAGGAAAAAGAATTTGTGATCGGAGACGTATTATTATTTTTTTATCTCGTTGCTCACAGCTCATCCTAGCATGTACTTTATGCTTTAGCACTCAGCGCCACATCTTGAGACCTAGCTAGCTCCTAGAGTTGACATCTTACATTTCTTTCTGTAAACTCTAGTAGCTAGGGTGGTGTGTAGTCACAAGCTGTGCACCTCAAATGAGGTGGTGTGCTGGAAATGACAGCCTGACTAGTTTGTACAGTCAGGTGTCATATCCCGTGTGTCATTCTCGGTGTACAGCTAGTGACCTAGACTCAGTATTTATGTCCATCTATACGAGTCTAGTGATCCGTTTGTTCCGTCGGCTCTCGGGTCCCCACTGTCTGTTGAGCTGTTTCCAGCATTAAGCGCGGGCGACTCGTTGGGTACGGAATTCTCGTCAGGCTGACGAGCCCGGGCGCTGCGAGAAGAGCGCGGGTCGCCCTCCGCACATCATTAGTAGTAGAAGCAATTGCTGCGAAACTCATGTTTGAAGAAGAAAAGTTGTGTTAGGAAACGGAGGAGAAAGACGCAACAATCGTCAGCAAGTAGGAAAAGTGAAGTATTTTCACTAATTTCCGACTTAAGAGCAACACCATGCGACAATTGGACTCCGAAGCTGGAGGTGAACAGCCACTACGCGATCCTACATCCTTCATTTCTCCGATCCGGCGCGGGGAGTGAGATCGGACGATCCGCCTCCTGAATGACGGTCATCACTGATGACGGAAGGAAAGTCGGCGATCAACAGTAAGCAGTCACGCAACGGCATCGGCACGCGGCGATGGTGTCCGCGATGTCGATGTGTTCACCGTCTGCTGCCGGCGACGTTCATTGCGGTCACTGTGTCGCTGTCTGTGTCTCTCACGCGATAGACGCAGCCGCAGCCGTGACATGCAGTCATCATGTGTCATCGGACAAGTTGGACAAGTTGAAGTTCCCAGCGTCCGTGTGCGTGTCACCCTGTCCGTGTCCCTTTAGCCTTTTCTAAATGAAAATGTTTGCAGCCCAACGTTCAGTTCTCAATTCAGAGCGTTCTCGGTTCTGGAACATCGCTCACGGCTCAGTCGAGTGTCGAGTGTCGAGGTTACCCGTGCCAGGCCCAGGGCCACTCCGGAAGTCTAAGCAAGCTGTGTGAACCATTCCAAGTTGTGTTGGTGCCCCATCCAGTTTGTATATTTTCAGCAGCAACTTGTACGGACGCACTCACGCGGCGAGTTGGTGTTGCAACGGCAGCTTCATTCAACGAGAGTTGGGAAGAACCCTGAACCATGAGCGACTCGGAGAGTGACCTAGATACCATTTTGCGAGGGAGAGATGATGTTGACGAAAACACTCGTCGTCTGCGGAATATTTTGACGAAACCAGGTTTGTTTGATAACTTGTACGAAAACGAGTTCACCTGGAACTTTTATTGGGGCGGTGCGGCATTTGTTTTCGCGGCGCACTAGAACAACGCAGACTCAAGCAGTGCACTCAATTTGCAGGGCACAAATTCATGGAAAATGTGAACGACAACTACCTGAATCAAAGTGGTGCAAGTCCTGGCACGGTATTTCCCGTGCGGCATGAATCAGCTCGAGCATAGCGCGTTTTCCAACCGAGGGGGCAAAAGTACCTCTAGTAACGTGCAGCTCGGGTTTCAGTAATTTACCAACTGAATCCGGGGTTTTTTCCAAGCTGGGCTTAAAGTTATTCCGCGTTGTGTGCGTATCTGTATCGCGTCAAATCAAACTCGTTTGAACAGTGAACGTCCCGACAACCTCGAAACGGTGTCGGTGCGTCCTACCAGCACTCCAAGAATGCAAGTTATTTCGCAGTTTCGCGCGCTCCCTTCTGGCGAAAGCTTAATTTCCCTCCGTGACGACTCTTGACCCACTACGCTCCTGCGGCTGGGTCAGAAAATGAAGAAGAGGTTCGGGTCGGGCGCGGACGTGCGGGTGGCGGTTGGGTTGACCCCTCTGGCAACCACGCAATTTCCTGACAACGAGGCTTTCGCGAGCTCCGAGGTGAGCCCCGCCTTGCTTGATTCGCCTGAGCCAGTCGCGCGTCTTCGGTAAGCGCGCGCGAGGTTCTGGCGTGCCGCAGGCGGTCACTGAACAAGGGGAGCTCTTCGGCAGGCGGAGATAAGCAATCTGGAGCGGCTGCAGCACCAGGCGATGGCCCTGCAAGAGCCGATCAATGTGGGCGGTTTCATGTCTCCTCGGTTGAAACTCAACACCAACGATCACATCCGCCGCCTCGTCGACCGCACGCGGAATGTCGTCGAGGATCGTAGAGCCGGTGGGTGCCTCTTGCCTGTCCCTGAATACAGTCTTCGCAGTGGTGCGTGTCGCCAGGGCCGGAGCGTTCGTTCAGTTCTCACCTATCCTGGCAAGCCCTCGTGCTCGCAGTGCAACCACCGATTTCTTCTGCTGACTTCAGCGTATGCCGCTAAGCCCTGGCTCTCACAACACCTTCGCCGATATCGCCCGTTGATCAGGTAGGGTAGGCCAAGTAGGCAGCAGAGGAAGTCTTGGCACGCATTCTATGTGTTAATAGAGATGGTGGGGATCTCCTCAGAAATAAAGCGTACTCAGGACGCACTCGAAGCGTCCCTTCGCGAGCTGGGGTCGGCGAAGCAGCAGGAAATGCAGCTGCTCTCAACGCGCGTTTCCGCCATCGAGCAGGTAGGTACACGCAGAGCACGCTGCACGCTGCACGCACGCCAAAGGAGGGAGAGAGCGCGCAGCTGTTCATCCTTTGAAGGGCGAACAAGATCTCGGTTGGGTACTTGGATAAGATTTTCTCTACAGTTTTGCGTCTGTAACGTAGATCTGTGGGTCTGTGTGTTCAAACGTTCAAACAACCTCTGTGACATCGGCGGCGCGCTTGTGCCTGGCCGCAGCCTTCAGGTCTTCGGACCGTGCTGCCGCCTCCAGGCCCTGTGCCCTTGCCAAGGAAACCCGCTTCGGGCTGCCCTCAAGCTGAGAGCTGTGTAGGACGCGAACCCCTGAGCAAGTGCCTCTACTTGTACTGAGGCCCACAAGCTGAGAGCTGTGCCCTCAAGCTGAGAGCTGTGTGGACGCGAGCCCCTGAGCAAGTGCCTCTACTTGTACTGAGGCCCACAAGCTGAGAGCTGTGCCCTCAAGCTGAGAGCTGTGTAGGACCGAGCCCCTGAGCAAGTGCCTCTACTTGTACTGAGGCCCTCAAGCTGAGAGCTGTGTAGGACGCGAGCCCCTGAGCAAGTGCCTCTTCCTGTACTGAGGCCCACAAGCTGAGAGCTGTGTAGGACGCGAGCCCCTGAGCAAGTGCCTCTACTTGTACTGAGGCCCTCAAGCTGAGAGCTGTGTAGGGCCGAGCCCCTGAGCAAGTGCCTCTACTTGTACTGAGGCCCACAAGCTGAGCGCTGTGTAGGACGCGAGCCCCTGAGCAAGTGCCTCTACTTGTACTGAGGCCCACAAGCTGAGAGCTGTGTAGGACGCGAGCCCCTGAGCAAGTGCCTCTACTTGTACTGAGGCCCTCAAGCTGAGAGCTGTGTAAGACGCGAGCAAGTCCTGGAGGCGGCCGGTTGTTTGCCAACCTCCTGCCAGCTCCCTCACAACTCTCCATTCGCCAGCCTTTCCGACATTTTCGACGGCCGGCTCTCCTGGCTCAACTATTTCATTGGTAGTCGCCGTGATCAGGCTCGACTCTCGGGCCCGTCAGGATGCTGTGTTTTGCCCCGAGGCCGTCTGCGTGCCATTTTGCGTGGAGTTCACTCGGGTCACCCGTCCGCTCGACCACGTTTGTATCAGGTGCATCATCATGGCGCCTGTGTACGCAGCGCTTCTCACACACTCGATTTGGTGCTACTCACCTGGTGTATGTGGGATAGTGGCCTGCTCCTGATTTGCTTCTCACATCCACTGGGATGATGGTGGGCTGGCTTTTGTTGGCCGATCTCATGCCGTTCAGTGGGATAGTGGCCTGTCCCTGCCCTGTCGCCGCGTGCTCGTTCTTTCTCTGGGGCGGCGTGTAGGCCAGCAGTGGTCCGTATGAGAGGGCTAGGCTCCCTCCAGTGAAAGCCACCCGAAAAGGTCATCTTATTTGTTTATTTATTTATTATGGTCGGTTTGCCTTGTGCTGCTCGGTTTTGTTTCCTTGCGTGCCGAGCGTTACGCCTCGGGCGCACCGCCTGATGCATGTCACGTGGCTTAGGCGATGGGACCACCAGCTCAGATGATGCGCTTTTCCTACTTGTGATGACTGGGCTGACGGGCGCCCCGCACACCCTCTCTCAGAAAGCGTTTTTCAGGTGTCCAAAGGTGGTGCTGCGTGCGGGAGGGCCCTGCTCTTGTTGAGCAACTGCATCGCTGCTTCGCTCTCGGCTCGGGGGGGACTCGTCTCCGGATGAGGCACCCAGCTCGATGCACAGTTTGCTGTGCAGGGCTAGGCGCCGGGTGAAGGGACTGAGAGCTGCGGGCGTGTGCTATCGCATCCTCCGGGCAGGAGACCGAAGAGTACGTCGGTAGGCTGGAGCAAGCTTTTCAGACCGAGGTGGCAAAGCTTAAGCAAGAGCACGAAGCACGCGTTGAGGACGCGCGGCAGCGAGGCCAAATGAAGATCGCGGAGCAGAAGCAACAGGTTCCACTTGGCCCCCGCTCTCTCTCACTCTCCCTCCTCCGCGCCTCCCTCCACTCCTTTAGCTGCCCTCAGCCTCGGCACGCCCCGCCTTGGGGGGCGCCGCCTCGGGCACTTTGCGAGGTCCACCTCTGCGGGCTGCTTGTGCATAGGGATCTCTGCCGGCGCGATCTCTGGCAGATTTTGTGTGAGTGATTCATGTCAGCAGCAGCTCACTCCGAGTGGCGTCTTGCCAGGCTATGGGCACGAAGCCCCACCCGCAGCCTTATCCTTCTCAGAAATAGGCCCAAGGGGGGGGGGGAGGACCCTACCCTCGGAGAGGGGTGACGGGATGTCCTCCTGGGGGGCTCGCTTCCAGCTTGAAGCGGGGCGGGGTTGCTTAGTTTTTACGGGGGTGGTGTGGCGCAGTGCGAGTTGTCGATTCAGAACAAGGTGGATACGTTGATGCATTCAGTTGACAACCTCGGTCGCAGAGGGTCGAGTCCAGCGCGCCCGCATTCCTCACCAGCCATGGCGGGGCTGGTGTCTCAGCTGCGCGAGGCGCCTGCAAGGAGGATGCCGCCTGGCCACGGCACCCGGCAGATCGCCGTTCACCAGCCGCCGCCCACCTATGCCACTGCCAACGCCTCCACCTTCACGAAGTGAGCCCTCCTCGGAACGTGCTATTCCAGCATTGGCTCCCTTCCACTTTGCGCCTTGCAGCAGCATCTTGCGTGCAATGCCTGTAACGGCGGGCGCCTCTGCTGCCACGATGCGCGGGCGTCCGAGCCTGTATGCTTCATGGCAATAGACGCATGTGCATAGCGTATTGTGCCGACACTGAATGCTTTTCATCACGTGGTGGGCGCCGGTCTGCACGCGGCAGATTCGCCTCCAGGGATGCGGTTCGAATGGGCGTACCCTCGAGTGACGAGGAGGACAATACAGAGGTGGGCTCGCCATACGCTTACAGCGACCATCGGAACGAAAGACATGGCGCTCACCAGTCGCACGTCGACCTAGGGAGCGGGGATAAGCGGCTGAACGGTGGCAGGAGCAGCCGGCGGCGGCAGCCCCCGGGAAAGCTGCGATCGCCGCTCACGGTAAAAGTGGAGGTGCGTTAACCAGCCGCGTCATGCTTATGTGAAGTTGTGGGGCGACAGCTTTGAACGTGAATCGGCTGTGCCGTCTGGATGTTTGCGGGGTTGTGTGTGATACAATGATCGGGTGACCGGGCGATTCATTGGAGCCGCATAGCGAGGTAGAATATGCGGCACTGTGATACATTCCCGTTGTGTGCATACACTCAGTACCGGGTGGCCTAAGGCACGCTAACCGAAGCCAGGCAGAGCAACCCCCCTCTGGATGGGGAGGGGGATGTGTGCACATTGACGGAGCCCCACGGTTTGCGGAGCTGTCGCACTGATTGTAAGTTCGGCTTGAACAAAAGGCGCCTATGTACAATGACAGTGATGCCAATGACAGTGATGACCTTGGTGGCGCTGTGTGCTAGACTAATTTATCCTTTAAACAGGGTACAGTGGCAGCTTGCTTGGATGTCGATGGTGACTGTCTCTAATTTGCTCACTTGCTTTTGGGTAGTGTCACCAAGGAGGTCATCCCGGTTAGCACACACATGAATATCCGAGGTGGGGGTCCAAATTTTCAGTCCGAGCGTAGGTCGCAATTTTCAGAAAGCGGCACACAAGGGTACGGACACAGGTGCGCACACAGCGCAGGCACCAATGCTCTTGGGCATGTGCCGCACACTTTATACAAGGCCGCGCATGAGTTTCAACTTCTGAGCAAACCGCAACAAGTTGTGGTTGTGCACGCGCGCCTGCTCTGACTGGACCGGCGGTGTTTGGGTGCATCTATCATCGGCAGGATGAGGCGCATGAGAATTTGTTTATGCATCCTCCTTCGCCCTTGCGGTCCCCGTCTCCAGGCTTCAAGTCTCCCCGGCTCGTGAAGTCTCCCCGCACGAGTGCATCTAAGGCCCTGAAGAGGGCGGCCGCTGCAAAAGCGCAAGCTAAAGGCGCCAAACCGCAGCGTGGCGTGCGTGTCATCGATCTTTTCAGGTATGGCTACTTTCCTCAATGTTGTGTGTCGGCTGTTCCACCAGGAAGCTCAATGAGTCGCTATCGTGGGAGTCATTTCCCTCATTTGAGCAAAAGCCTCATCAAAGGATGAATGCCTGCATAGAACTATAATTACAATTGAGCTCTTCATGTGGGCGAACCACTTTCTCCTCAATCTTAGCATTGGGTCAAGCAAGTGTCGAGGCATACTTTTTTTGCCCAGTATTCCTCGGGGGCTGGAGCTTCCTTCTGTAACCCAACATCTCCCAGGAGAGATGCGTAGTGGTTGCGTGTGCCCACGCCAACGGCAGTATCCGCGGCACCAGAGCCCACGTGCCGTGCTCAATTTCTGATTGGCCCGCATTAACCTCATCTTACATTCTTGTGGACAAAACATATATTTACTCTGACTCCTATGGGAGCGCACATGATTGGTACAGCCCTTACTGATGCCATTACTGGAAAGGACAGTAGTGCAAGGTCTGCATGTACATATTTGTACGCCTGATCCTGGGTTGGGTATTACTTGGGGCCTGCGTTTGCAGCTCCGAGGAATCGGATTAAATCAGATTGGTGGCATGCCCATTGCTTTGGGTAAGATTTGGAATGAAATCCCAAACCCATCTCTTTCTTTTCGGTAATAAGTGGTGTAGAGATTTGTATGAAGCTTGTGACAATGGCTACGAGGTGCAGGATCCATCTGTGGGTGGAACTTTTCAAATGGTGTAGAATTGTTGTATGGATCTAGGAGCACTTAGGCAGTATGCATGTCATCAGATCTGACTACTACATTGTCACTATAACGTTGGTACATTTGACAACAATCGTATGGGTTTTGTGGGCAAACTTTGGTATTGTATACAGTTGCACGGATATTTGGATAAGTCCATGCATGTTTTCTGATATATTTCCGAATGCTTTCAATTCTGTTAGGAGCTCTGCATCGCCGCCCTTGTAGCATTACAAATGTGCTTTGCAGATCCATTCATTCAAATTTTCGTTTTAGATGAAGGAATGGGTGATCCTCCCTTCTTTATCTGTCACAAAAGCATTCATTTCACGCGAGAGGTGCCCTCTTATCCTTGCACACTTCGTTAATGGTTCTTTAGAAATGTCGAGCTCTATATTTATCGTTATGTGACACACTTGGCTTGCGATACAAACGGACATCTGAAATAGTGTACCAAAATCGCACTGATCTTCGCAATGGGGAACTGAAATCAAGATTACGGTACAGAATTGCTGAAATCGATAGATCGACATTCTGTACCGTCACTTATTTTAAACATTCCTGTTTGCTCTCACGTTTCCCAAAAAACAGTCTTTACAGTGGCCCGCAAGGTTTGATGGGGACAGTCTCCTGCATGTTTGACCTTGCATGTATGAAGCATTTGCACGAGTTTATGTCAGCAAATGCATCATGTCTTATTCTCAGGACTGTTGTTAATAAGTAGGTACCAACAATCCCGGGATCAAGTGGGCCAATCTTGACATTCTTAGATGTGGTTCGGGTTGAGGCTTTCCGCCACTTTCCTACTTTTGCATATGTAAAGTGGATCTTCAAGGGATTTTTGATATCTGCGGGAGATCCGCTGGGAGCCAAGTAAAAAGTAAGATGGCTTTGTGATGCTGAGCGTCTCGCGCATCCGCTGTGCTAATCAGATGTACCATACACTACGTGGGGGTAACCCGATTGGGCGATCCGAGGTGTAAAAGCGCCAAACCATGCGCAACCTGAAGATTTCCTTCAGTAGGTGTCTCATGATGTGGCCTGAGGCATGTGAAGGTATCAGTATACTCCCCATGACGCATACTAGTATGTAGAAACTTGCTGCGCTAAGAAATAATAACTTATCACTTCAGAATATGTTTTGCTGTCAATCGAAAACCCTGACTTCCTGACTTGATCCGCCATTGCGATCGGATGAAACACTATTAGTACCTCAATATATTTGCAGACCTCAGTAGATACTAGAATATCACTATTTCTGATGTCCGGTTGTACCCCCGAAGATATAAAACCGTGAACACAGCTTCGGGCTGGTATTCAAGAACGATGCCAAATTTCTGTCGCTCAAAATTGCATATGTAAGAGGTCGGACGAAATCACGATTATAAGGTAAAGCCTCTTTTGTGCACCGTGTACGATGTACACACTGTACGAAAGTCACAAATCGCTTCATGCCCGGTATCCCAGATCTCAGAATTTATAAATTCAAACCGACTACAGTACATTCTTGATTTACCGTATAGCCTGAATTGCCCATATCCTTAGCTGAAGCCTCCGTTGTTTACAGTGTACGATATCCGCACTGTACAGAATCGGTATATCGGAAATTCCTTAGGGGATCATGTTGCAAAAATCGGCGCTATAAATTTCAGTGGGTGGCACCTTCACCCTTAAAATCTTTACATTGAGTATATAGAAGTTCTTATAAATCTTGTTGAAATTTGTGGGAAGCCAGCACCCTACTCACTTTTTTGTATTTATCCGATGAATAAATTGTGAAGGTAATTATACACACCCCCTTCATCGCCCTCCACGCCTACACATCGCATACGCGCGGGCCCCTCGGTATCCCGCTTCACGTCCCATTGAATATCCATTCAATATGTTTCCTTCTCCAACCCGATCCATCCCGCCTCGTCCCCTCCTCCCACCCAGCGTCCCCCCTCCCCGTTAAATGATCGGACGAGCGCGAGCGCGAGCGGATCGGGGGCGAAACCTCCGCGAGGATCGCACAAGCGCGCGGTGTCGACGCGATGTTAGACTCCGAATGCCATCGAAAGATTGAGCGCGCCCTCCCATTTGCTTGGTACTACGCATTCGCTCGAATATCGCGTTACGTATTCGCTCGAATAGCTCGTATGGCATGACGTCTCACAATTACTTTTTGAATGTTTTTTCATACTTAAAGGCGCACAATTTTATTCTTTACATTCTATGTCAGAGATATTGGGCAATCTCATGCATAGTTTTACATTTAGCGATTATGCATGATTAAGTTGGAAGTTGTGTACCACATGTGCGTGCCGGCTAATGTTGTAAGGTCAATAAAACGGCGGGCCATATAATTTAAACTTGGCCCAAATAAGCCAATGAAATCCGATATATGCGTCAGATTCAGAGACATAGTATCGGTGGATGTAAATATCGCATGTTGTCGTCGTTGAGATTTGGCGCTTTGGCGCTATTGATTTTCGGTGTCAAGTTGTCATGAGGGCATGCAACGATATCCGGGCAGCGCGATACGTACGCGTGAAACGAGTGGAAAGCTTACCGTGCGGTTGGGAAATAACCCGCCACTGTAATCCAGGATTCCGGTGGGTATATCCACCTCCCTAAGAGTAGGTACTATTAAAATAACTCAGCTCAATCGTTTCGATGTCGTGGGCAGTGATGCAACATGAAAGAGGGAATGATAAACGACGAGGTTAATGAAAACAAATACCGCGTACTATGATTGTGCGGTGTTGCCCGGTAGTTTTTAGTGCGCCGGTTACCGTGGCAGATGTGGAGCGCACATCATGGCATTTATCGCGACAGTTCTAAACCATCTGGATGCCACCATGACTGATATGTCCATGGGGGTTTACCTTTCTCATATGCACTGTTGTTCTTGTTGTCATGTAACCTATTTTGCCAGGGAATTAGGGCAAGTGTCGGAGGTGTAGGATGCCCGACTAAGCTTCGACGTCTCGTGATTAACTCTCGCGAGAGTTAGTCAGTCACGAGGTGTCAGGACGTCTCGTGACTTAAGGTAAAATGATACGGGTAAAGAAGCATAGAGCCACGAGGAAAAATGCGGAGCCGCGGGGGTGAGCGGAAAGTAAGAGTGGGGGGTCGAGGTCCTTGCGCTTGTCGATTCCGCTGTCATGGCCCATGTTAACGTGTCGCGAGCCACTAGGTGCCATACTCTGCGCGATGCTGCATACAGTCGGGGGCTCCAGCGCTCTCAGCGCTCGCTCTCGCATCCCTCCATACTCTCCTCCGCCACTCGTCGCGCTTACCTCATCATCTACGCAGTCAGTTGCGCCGCGAAAACGCGGCGCCCCGCAACATTCTACCTACTCAGCCACGCTCGCCCCTCTACAGCTTTAGCCAGCCATTTAGTGGCTTTGAATCAAAACCACTTTAGGCAAGTGGTGGGCCTATAGCCTACAAGAATCACTCACCAATAAGAAATAATAGCAATAAGAAACCAGCCAGCGTTTGGGGGGTCACAACTTGACGAAATTTGCTGGCTAGCTTTAATTTCTTAAGAAATTGGCCAAAATAAGAAATCAAGGGGCTGGCTGGCTTGAATCATAGTGAAAGCTAGTTAAGAAATTTTGGCTGGATTATTTGGTGGGTTTACTCGATTTAACAAGGATTTTGATGGTTATACACAATTTATCTCAATAAAAATATCATACAGACTATTGAATTTTTTCGAACGGAGGTGCAAACGCTGGCTTGTCGGCGAAAAGTGAGTTATCCAAACTAAAACTCCAGTACTAAAATTTTACTACTGTGGCCGTCGCTGAGTGCCAATTTCATGATAGCTGGCTGCCTCCTCCTTAAGTAATAAGAATAAGAAATTGGCTGGCTGAGCTACGAAATCGGGATTTCTTATTCTTAGCAATTTCATAGGTCGCTGGCGCTGGCGGGGGGGGTCACAACTTGACGAAATTCGCTGGCTGACCCCAAATTTAGGACTTTCTTATTGGTGAGTGATTACTGTACTAGAATGTCCTAGTGACACAGTAAAAACGCTGAACGCCGTAGGGTTTGAGCGAGGCAATCGGTGCCGGAATATCCTCATAGTTCACTGGATATCAGAGGTCCCGAACTGTGTGTGGATAAACTCAATAGATACATAAACCCTAAGCTAGATATACCCGGAACGCTCTCGGACGGTCTCGGAGTCTAGCCTATCAGCGTGTGTCACAGCACGAACCTATAGATCAGTCAGCAGTCCAGTGTTGGCCTAGGAGTCTGTCATAGGGGCCTGCACCGGGACTCCCGGTCATGGCTGCCTATACAGATTTCAGCACACCACCCCAGCACTGTGGGCGGTGACTGACTAGGAGAGTCAGAAAATGTAAGATGCAAGTGTTAGGGCAGGAGCCAGGGTGACATGGCCTAACTGCTAATCTAACTGTGCAATTCTGATACACAAATTAGAACCCTCTAGCTAGCACAAGAGCAGAAACACACGGGCCCGCTAAACTACTGAAAGGCTCTGTGTCAGCAAGTCAAATTTAAAGATTTCAAAGGTGTCAAAGTAAAAGCATAAACCAGATTGAAGAGCATGTTGAGGTCAAAGTACATCTCAGCACACCACCATGAAAGTGGTGTACTGCCAGAACCAGAACCAGAGCTAGCCGACAGCAGACTCGTCATCGTCAACGTCGGACGGAGGAGGGCTGTAGTCAGGAGACGGTGGAGGTCCGGGAAGCTGGGGTATACCAGGCAGATGGTGAGGGCCGGGATGGAAGAACCAACACCCAACCCCCTGCTTCCACCATTCCCGATCGTAGCGGTCAGGCGGCACAGCAGAGGGACCACAGCCACCGAGAGCTGTAAGCACCGCGTCCAGAGTGCCAGGGCTCAGCTCCTCAATGCCTCGGTAGACACACAGGTCCCCCATGCACAGCACAGGCTGCGGCGCAGCCTGATGACCCGATACCTGCACAGGCTCGTCGTCATTGGCCGCCGTGAAGGCGGCAGCTCCCACTCCCATGATGGACATCAAGAGGATAAGAGAGACAAAGAGGGAAAATCCCCACGTACCCGCGTGTGCGGGGAAGCCCCATGGCGGCTTGCCACAGCCGTAGGTGCGGGAAGCACCACCAGACTGAGGCACGTAGGCTGCGGACTCCGACGCATGATTAGCCGAGATGGCCGGAGTCCGCGGCTTCACCGTGAAAGTGCCGTCGGCGAAGTCCTCGTAGTCATCCGTGTCGTACCCAGTGAGGTCAGACGGCAGGACGTGCGGCGTGATTAACTGTCTGCACGAAGCCTCCGAACTCACCGCATGTCGCCTCCGTGGTGGTCACCCGCGCCGATTGTTTTGGCGAGGGCTCCACATCGTCCACCTGCGAGACAGGGATAACAGGGGCCGGCACGGCGGATGCCGATGCGCCGCCGCACCACCTGCCGGAACCTGCTCCTCCGGCGCGACCCCCGCCGCAGCGGCAGGGCCACACACCAGAGCCGATGCATGCTCCTCCACCTCACTCCCAGGAACAAAGGACGCGTGAGTGAAATGTACCTTTTCTTGGGCGGCCTGAACCTCAGAGGTGAGGGCATCAAGCCGCCGCAAGATGTCCTCGTCGTCGGCCCCGCCAGAAGGCGGAGGCGGCACGGAGAAACCGGAGGCCGCCACGTCGATCCCACCGACGCCGTCCGTGGAGAGCACTGCGGGCGGACCATACGCCAACGCCGCATGCGAGAAGGCCTCCGGTCCGATGTCTGCCGCGTCCTGGAAGACCTGCACGAGCGCCAGTGCGTGCAGGCCCTCCGCGTCCTCCTGCTCAATGGGAATGCAGAAAGCCGCGACCGTGGCTGGCGAGTGTTGGCGACCGCCAAGCGGGCAGTCGCGGTAAGGGTGATATACCTCACCTTTACCGGCCTTGCGGCAGCGGCACTGTGTATTGCTTCTTTTTTTTCTTTACGGCCCGCAACCGCGAAATCCACTGGCCCGCTTTCGGCCAATGCGGCCAATCTCCAAAATTGCCCGCCGCAGGCGCGAAATTTTAATTTTAAGTATCAATGGTGTTATTGTAAAAATCGCAAAATTTTGCATAGATTTTGCTATTTTCATGTTTTACATCACGGCCCACACCCATCTAGTCCATCGGCCCGCATGCGGCCCGGAGTGGCGAGCTACGGCCCCGGGCCGGCCCGCCACGGTAAGCAATATACTCTGGGCGCGGTGGCACAGCGGCTTTGCCTTCATGCTGTCGCGGTCGAAGCCGACCGCGGGGGGGTTGCCTGCACCCACGCGAAACCCCTTCGAATGCTGCTTCCCCCGATGCTGCGGCTGCGGCTGCTGCCCCCCGCCCGCACGGCCACCACGTACCAAGGCCTTCAAGGCCGCAATCTCCTCGAGGGGCACCGCGTACTCCGACGACGTGACCAGAGCGGAGGGCTTACCGTCCGTCCCCAGCACCTGCTTCTCACGTGCCGCCACCCCATCGTCCGACTGCGCCCAGGCCTGAAAGATGGCCACCACGAGGTGTCGCGAACTTATGCACGAAGCGTCCACACAAAGCACAACTCTCTAGCCCTACTACTAGACAGTCTTACTTATTGTCAGCGCCTCCACAACACTAGTGTCTATTACCCACTGGTTGGGTGGGCCCAACTTAAGAGCCATTTAGGTTGGGTGCACCCAACTTACCCTTTGGTGGGATTATTGGGAGTTGTCGGTACCGGATCCTGGTTTTTATTAGCTCAAAATGACGGGGAAGATGTCCTCTTTTACACACGCATCTACACTATTGAGCGAATCAAACTTATCCGTGAGCAATTTTGGGGAGTATGCGAGGGGGTAGGAAAAATTGTAAAATTTCCAAGTGATTTTGGGGTTTTACCTACCCATGCTACTTCAACCGAGGTTTTCAGGGTCAAGATGAACTCGGATGAAACTTTTGACAAGACACTGCAGAAAGAGCAACTCGAGAACTTGACGACATAGGTCTCCGAATTTTCAAAGGACCTTCGAGTGTCACGGGGAGTCCCTTATATTACCCGCGTTCTTAGGTATTGTGCACCCAACCTAAGAGAAATCCGGAATATTTCATCACATACCCTATTGATACGGTCCCATTATACCCCGCAGATTGCGATCATAGAGGTATAATGCATATCCATTGTTCAAAGGGAACATAGTAGGCCATGGCCTAGCCTTGCTTTGGCACTATAAGTCCGATATTCGAGGAGTTATTGACGTTTGAAAAAGGGTTATTAGGTTGGGTGCACCCAACTTAGTGGTGGGTAATAGACACTAGCTCGGCTTTGCATATGTTTCCTTATATGACTGCACAGTTAGCTTGCTACTGTAACTATACAAAATCTCAAAATTTTTGATATCTCTTTATCTCTTCTCACAACTTATGCAAGCTCTTTTTCTCAACATGAAAAAGACTGCTAATTACAGTTCTGACGCTATCGCACAAGGGTAAGTCCACAAATGTATGTCTTTACAAGCAGAAGAATACTGTATCGTATAAATTATCTCATAACACTGCTGTTTTCGCGGTCTTAAGCGAGTCCTGGCTATTTTCGGAATCACTGTTACGAAGGCAAAACAAAAATGAGCGTCTTCCTCACCCTGCTACGCCGCCCTACATATTCTCGCTATCTCCAAACAAGTGTAACACCCATCCGTATTTCCGTATCTCGTCACTGTCATAACTTCTCGCGCGTATCGTACTGCGCGTATCATACGTTCGTCACAGAGACTGCTACAGCAAGTGTCACAACCCGGCTGAGGTACACGATAAGCCGTGGTTTGTGACAGCTGTCGCGAACTTATGCACGAAGCGTCCACACAAAGCACAACTCTCTAGCCCTACTACTAGACAGTCTTACTTATTGTCAGTGCCTCCACAACACTAGCTCGGCTTTGCATATGTTTCCTTATATGACTGCACAGTTAGCTTGCTACTGTAACTATACAAAATCTCAAAATTTTTGATATCTCTTTATCTCTTCTCACAACTTATGCAAGCTCTTTTTCTCAACATCCCCCATCTGTAGCTGCCACTGGTAGCACAGACATTAGACAAGAGCTTGCTCAGCATCTTCTGTCGTAACGCCATCCATTGCGAACTTGCCCATGCTGAAGGTAAACATACCCACTCCAGAAGCTTCTCCTCCTCGCAACATCCTGGCCCTTGTCAAAGGATTGCGAAACACCATGACCCACATGCATCTTCTGCCAATAGGTCCATGCTCCAAATGCCCAATCACATGTAAGCGTCCAGCGTGACACAGCTTACGAAAGTATTGTGCCCTGCTTTCTGTCATATCTGTCATGTAGTGCGATGGCACATGAATACAAGCCACCACTCGGCTGGCCAGTACTGCCAATGGCAACGCAATATCCAGCACTGCGAACCAGGGTGAAGTCACCACCGCGTCACACACCCCATACTTCTCCTTCCAGGCTCGATAATTGCCCGGTTGTAAAGCATTAAGGGCTTCGTGCCACTTCAACTGCGGGTTCCAATCATTGTTCATAACCTTCAGGTGAGGCCATTCCAGCGACATAACCTTGCCAATGACACCTGTGCCAGCCCAAGGATCCCATACCTGTGTGATCTTCTCCCAAGTCACCTCGTGCGCCAAACGTCTGACCTCCTGAGGAACTGTCATCACCAACTCTAAGCCCCAATCCAGTTGACTGGCAATCTTCACCTGAGCTCTGCTCAATTGCGTCACATCTCCTCTCTTCTGCACTTCCTCGGGGCTCATGGCCTGCACCGTGGACGTCTTGCGGAGGCTTCTCGCGCGAGTGTGCTGCTCTGCACACTTCCTGCTCAAGATGGTACGATGGCCCTCATGCCAGAATCCTGGCATCACTTCTGTGATCACTCTGCTGAGCTCCTCCTGGTTTCCCCAGGCCACTCTGTCAGGAAGATCCCCCATGCTCCCTTCTTTTCTGAGCATCTGCCGCGATGTCAGCGCCTGCCATGGGTCTTCACGTCCCGGCCTCACTGCACGATGTGGACCCACGTCTGCAGGCAACAATACCACATCTGATCCCAGCTTCTCTCTCAGCTGCAGCTCCATGGCCGCCATCTTGTCGACGATTGACGCGCTCACCTCGGCGGCAGCTGCCACCACGGTCCCACCTAAGCACTTGGGACATTGCCAATCCCCTTCAGGTACTCCATCCAGCGCTGGATTCAGACACCACGTGTGATAACCACGGTTACAGGTGTCACACAGCAACATGGCTGCCTCCCCATCTGTCCGCATGCACGCCTCACACGCGAGATGCTTGCTGGGGATGGCTGCACTGCAGTCGTACTGATCTTTCACTTGTAGGTGACATGGTGCAATATTTTGCAATGTGCTCTTCTCCCGCAGCTTCGTGCTGTCCTCCAACACTACCACCCCGTCTCTTTGCACCTTGACTATCTTTAGGATGGCTGGCTTGGTGGCCACCTCCATGCCAGAGCGCGGTTGTTGTCGTATATATACGAAATCGCCTGCCTTGAACTGGTGCGGCTTCGGCTCGTAGCTGCCACTCCTCCTGTGCTCGTACCGTAAAGTGTCGCGGTGCTGAGCGATCTCCAGGTTGCACCCTGCATGTACCATGAGCCTCTTCACGATGGCGGCTCGCTGTAACAGATCATCAGCCAGTGTCTTCTCCTCCTGCTTTCCAAAGTCCAACTCGGGTCGAGCACGAAGATCTGGTGGCACCGTGGCTTCCTGAGCGAACAGCAAGGTGAATGGCGCCACTCCAGTGGACTGCTGCCTAGCTGCGTTGTAGCTGAGTACGAGTGACCAGAGCATCTCATCCCACTCGAAGTCCAGGCCCTTGTCGAGGGCCATCTTCTTGAAGCAAAACTTGAGGGTGCGTACCACCCGTTCAGTTAAGCCATTGCTCTCTGGGGAACTCGGTGAAGTCACTCTTCGGTCAATGAGACACTGCTTGCATAGAGCAGAGAACTCACCTTCAAACTCTGTGCCCCCATCCACCAAACATTCTGCAGGCGCCCCAAACACGGATAGAACATGATAGCGAAATGCGCTGGCGATGGTGGCGGCCTCCTTATCGGGGATTGGAACACACACGACGAATCGCGTGTAGTGCTCAATCATGACCAAGACGCGTTGGTTCCCAGCCTTCGTGATGCGTTTCGTAGGCCAAGCTAAATCCAGGGACCAGCGGTACATGAAGGACTTGATTTCCAGCGGCGTGAGATTCGCCTCCTCCCGTGCATAGTGCGTCTTCACCCTCTGGCAAGTCTGGCACTGAGTGACCACTGCTTGCACATCCTGTTTCATGCCTGCCCAGTAATGGCGTTGCCACAACAGGTTCAGTGTCCGCCTGATGCCCCAATGGCCGGTCCTCTCATGGTGCTCACGCACCAACTGAATCCTGTCACAGGGCTTGGGCACCAGCAGCTCCTTACCACTGACGGTGACCATGTACAACTCGCCCATGAGCTCGTCCCAACGGTGACGCGCTGCTCTCTTCCTTACCCTGTGATACTCCTCCTTGGGCACCTCCACTCTTCCTCCTGTCTTGACCCACGCGAGGCATAGCTCGTCCTCGTGTATATCGGGGTATCTTTCTCGGAGTGACTCCTGGTTGGTTACGCTGGCTAGCATGGCAACCATTCTCGTAGTGTCAGGCAGCTTAGGCAGCCTCATCTCTTTCTCCTTTGTCACTGGTGCCCATTCTGGGGCTGAGCTCGTCTCTGCTGGCTTGCCTCCAGGTCTTGAAAAGGCCTGCCGGTGACGTGCCTCATAGCCCGCGAGCTTCATGGAGGCCATCTTCCACTGTCTGCGACGTGGAACAGCGTCGGCGGTGCCTAGCCCCTGTGTACCTTTCTGCCCTTGGCTGCACATGCGTTGCAGTCGTTCTTCCCAGTCCTGATGGCTGAGGCGTCGCGCGACTTGCTGGGTGTAGCCGCTGGAACTGGTGATCCACTCTGCTAGTTGTGCTCGCACCGGCTCAGCCGTGTCCTCGGAGGTGGCAGCCACCTTGGTGGATTTCGCGATAGGGATGGCAACTAGCGTGCCATGCTCCTCCTCCTCACTCTCCTCACTCTTCGGCAGTTTGGTCGTGCTGACCTCGGCAATCGCATACAATAGCTCCATTGCTCTTCGATCCATAGCAAGGCCAAGCACTCCTGCCAATTCTTCGTCTTTCATGCCATGTGCCGCGCGCAGCTCACCTGCGCTGTACCCCATGGCAACTGCCTTCTCGTCCAGGTTAACCTCTCTGGTCTCCCCCACTTCATCATCATCTCCTTTCCTCACCACTGTGCCTGCGCGAGGCGCGCGAAAAGCACGAGAGTTTTGCGTCGCCAAGATGGTTGGCAATACTCTCATAGGCTCCCCCACAACGTTGGCGGTGTAGTGAGGCTTCCTGTCTCCTGTGACGACCCTGCGCGGCTTCCAGCCTCGCTGCAGAATATCGCGCACGTATCTGTCTGGTGGTCTGTCCACCCGCTCCATCACCAGATTGAACTGCTGATTTTGAAACAGATTGCTCCAATATGCTCGTAGGCGATGCGCGTATGATCCCGCGCGCGCCGCGTCAAAGGACACCGGCTGGCCCACCACGCTGTTGATGATGGGAAACACCTCCTTCCTGATCTTCGAGTTCTCCCTGTGTGACAGCGGAGAAACGTTTTCTAGCACATATGCTGGCGGTCTCTGAGGCTGCAGCTGTTGCAGCGTGGAGAGGACTCGCACTGCCTGGTAGAACAGTCTGCTGTGCCTGCCCTCCAGACCAGCCAGCTTGCCAGCTGGTGACAGGTCCTGGCATGGATATCCACACACCATGACCCACTGTTCTCCACTCAATGCCCCTGCATGTACAAGGTCAATGAGGCTGGTGTCTTCGATGTTGCTGGGCAGTTGCTCCAAGTGGGCTGCCTCGGCACGGAACAAGTCAGGATGACGGCGGCTGAGCGCCATGCACCTGGCCCTGGCTACCGTCTGGCTGGACTTCGAGATGTCCTGGTAGAGGTACTTGTTGACCTTAACTCCGCAGCGCAAGAGCATCTCTAGTCCAGCACACAGGCCCCCACACGGCTCATAGCAGACCACGCCCTCTTCTCTGGCTTCCCGTAAGAAGCTCTTGTCAATCACTCTCGTGTCGATCTTCTTCGGCACTTTGAGCTTGCCACCCTCCATGGTCTCGTCGCCGTATATCGCCGGTGAGCCTCCGGAATGCATACCCCTGATTGGCCGGACCTGGCTGAGGGCATCCCAGGCGACTCGAGTCAACCTGCCCGAGCACCTGGCCACTTCCGGGTGGTCAGTGTCAAACATGACCCCCTTGTTACACTCCAGCTCTTCTTGGTAGTGCAAATCAAACAGTCGATGGACTGCGCTGGTCCCCAGCTGCTCCCTGACCATGTTCTCGCAGTAGTTGGCCACCTGGGCTTCTGGGCTTACTTCGGGACCAAGTGGTGGCTCCCTGGTCACTTCCAAGCAAATGATGTCTGTGAAGCAGCGCGTTGGCCTCTCGGCACGCCCCGCTTCCCTGGCTCGGTCTCTTTCACGATCCAAACGGGCACCAGTCTCGTCTGCGGTGCTGGGCAGTGGGTACCTGGATGGCACATCCGCGTTCTCATTCTTCGGACCTGGTCGGTACTGGACCGTGAACTCAAACTCCTGGAGGCTGATGGCCCAGCGTAGGTGTTGACCCTGTAGGTCCCCCTTCTCCATGAGTGTTGTGAGCGGCGAATGGTCGGTGATCAGCGTGAAGTGGATCCCGTGCAGGTACTGTCGTAATGTGCGGATGGCCCACACCACTGCCAGCATCTCACCCTGGAAGCTCGCGTACTGTCTCTCGGTCTTCGACAGCGAGCGGCTGATGACCACACAGATGTGCTCTACGCCATTCTCGTCCTTCTGCCCCAGCACTGCGCCAATGCCATGGTTGCTCCAGTCTGTGTAGAGGAAGATGGGCTTGCTGTAATCAATGGGCTTCAAACATCTCCCCGAACATAGGGCGTCCTTCAATGCTTGCAATGCCTGGTCCTGATCCTTCCCCCAAGCTTCCTTGACATCCAACACTTCCTTTCTGAGCAAGTCGTTCAATGGTCGTCCATCTCTGAGTAGTTGGGTCCCATGGGTTCCCCCACCAGACCTTTGTAATAGTTCATGAGTCCAAGGATGGAGCGTACTCCAGTTTTATCCTCGGGCTTGGGCAGCTCTTGGATGGCCTTGCACTTGATGTCCTGCGCGCCAATGGTGTTATAGCCGATGCGGTAGCCCAAGAAGTCCACCGTGGCTGACCCGAAGGTCGACTTGCCCGAATGCAGACGTATCCCTGCATCCCCCAAAGTGCGAAGCACGGCTTCCACATCCTTGATGTGCTGCTCAGCGGTGTCTGAGTATATGCACACGTCATCGACGTACGCCACCGTGCAGTGTTGCAGGTGACGTAACTCGTAGTCCATGATCCTGATGAAGGCTGCGGTCGCTCCAGCTGCTCCAAACGGCATGGATGTGTAGCGATAAAGCTGGTTGCCCCACCAGAACGCTGTCTTGTCCCTGTCCTCCTCAGTGGTCATGGGAATCTGGTGGAACGCCTTGGTCGCGTCCAGGGTAGTCTTGAACTTGGCCTTGGCCACGCGCTGGTAGAGCTCTTCTGGACGATGTGGTAACGTGTTATCCTTCAGCGACAACCGGTTCGTAGACCGGAGGTCGACGCAGAATCTCGTCGAGGTCCACTGTCCAGTGTCGTGATCCTTCTTCCCCGCGACCACCACGTTGCTGGCGTGTCTGCAGTGCTGCGAAGCCGGCTCGATGAAGCCATATTCCAGCAGTTCCTTGCAGTGCAGGTCGATGATCTCCTGCTCTCCCGAGCTGTATTTCCTCGGTCGTTGGTAAGCTACCTTAGTCTCGTCCTTGAAAGGGATGGCGAAGGTCGCATGTGCCGCGCCCCCATGGTAGCCTTTGATGTCCTGCGGCTTGTTGGCGAAGCAGTAGCTGCACCTCCTTACCACGTTGCGCATCTCCTCCCAATTCTCCTCGGTGAACTCGGGATGTCCTCCAAAGGTGGCATTGAGCTCGGTGTCCAGCCACGCGGCCTCGTCCTTGGTGACCCTGGTCGTGCCCCCTGGCTGTAACGTGTCCAGCACCGTGTGCGGAAGCACCTCGTCTTGCTCTGCCACCATAGCCTCCCATCCGGTGTCCCATTGGCGCGAAGACCTCTGGTCTTCCCAGGCGGTCCTGGCAGATCTGGTCGGCGAGCCCGAGCACGATCCCATCGTCAGCACGCCCTGAAACTCCCCAGGGGCCACAGCGGCCACCCAAGCAGCCACCGCTAGCAGCAGCAAAAGTTTTAAAATTCTGCTGGTACCCACTGGTTTAACTGGAGGGTGAAGGGTCAGTATGCAAGTCATTATCCTCCACCCCCCTTGCATACGGCCCAGGCCTCCTCCCGCAGACACGTAGACCACCAGCGCCAAGACTGATATCACATAGACACAGTGCGCCACTTGGTAGCAAGCGGCTGTGAACTGCAGGCGCTGCAGTCGGGCGGCAAAGCGCGGCTTCTGCATGCGCCGAGGAACAGCGGCCAGCGTAGCCGGCCCTGCGGCCAAGATCTGCTGGGCGACCGCCAGCGCACGACCTATCTGAGTCTCCAGCGTGGCGAACGTGCCACCATTGTAAATCAAGCAGGAGCATGGCAACCCATGGTGGACAACGTGGGCGCCAACTGTCAAGACGCACCCCATAGTGCCGACCATGTGCGTGAAGTGCATGGCGAGCATGGCGAGACAGAACCGTAGCAATGGCACGTACCACAGCCCTCGCCGGGCATGGTGGAGCCCAGCTACCTCAAGGGCCCCCTTGGTCAACAGCAGTAGGTGCCTAGCCAGCTCCAACAGCACTCGCAGAGGCGCCTGTGGATGTGCCCATGGTCCAAGTGGTGCTGTGTGCATGGCCCACAATGCGCGTGCCATGGCTCTGCGGGGCACCCCAGTGTGGAATGCCCAGCAGGCGACGACCCCACCAAGAAATCTGGATACCTCCATAGCCATCCATACTGCCATTACTGCAAAATGAGGCAGCTGTGGCCAATGCAAGCGCACGAACACCCCCACGAGCAGGAAGCACACCTGAGTGCGCTTCGCCCGCCTATCATTGGCGGGCTGCGTGCCCGGCTTTTCGCCGGGGCTGCTTCTCAGTGACGGGCGCGCCGGGCTGCAGCCGGCCCGGTGCCCCCTTGAAAAGGCCCCAGTGCGCTCTCCCTTCTCCTCTCCTCCCAGATTTCATCATAACTTTGGCGTCTCTGGGGAGCACGCGACGCGCCATTGCCGGCATGTCGACCGCGAGCCGCGTCCTGACGATGAGCGCCTTCCCTGGGGCTCGGAGATCTCCTCCTGCGCTGACCAGCTCGTGGCGAACGCTGCTGCACGGCACTCTCAGTTGGACTCTGTGGGCGCGCCGCAGGATGGCCTGAAGGTCGAGTGTCGACATGCGCAACGAAGCCACTGGAACGCTCCGGGCTGCTGGGCGCTGTAGAGCTCGGGGTTGATGGCACGTACGAAATGGAGTCCTGCTCTTGTGCAGCTGGAGGCACGGCTTCAGTCTGCTGCGTGCAGACGGAATGTGCCGGGGATCTCAGAATGTCGTGGATTGACTGGTGCTCAGGTCTCTGTGCCATGTTGCACTCCAAGCCCCTGGTCGGTGTCCCGCCGAGAGCTCGGCCAGAGCAGAGTGCCTGCGTGGGCGTGGCTCGCGCGCCATCACGACCATCAAGCCCAGGGCAGTCTGGCCCAAGCGTGCTCATCCTCGCAGTCGCGCGGGCAGCACGAGGTCGTTCTTCATATTCTCTGATGATCTCCTGACGCGCCCGTATCGATTCCGAGAGGGCCGCCATGGTGAGGTTGTTTGCTGCGACCTCGGCTTGCCCTCGCGCCAAACTGGCAGACAATCCAACAAGTCTTTCACTGATGACCTCCACGCTGTCTTCATCCTCTGTCTGCGGCGATGGTGTTCTGGTGCGGCACGTGTGAGTGCTCACACCCTCAGCAGCCGCGAGGTCGGAAGAGTATCCCGAGATGCTGCCATCTTCCTCCTCACTTCCTGCATCCTCTCCCTCGATTGGGTCCAGGCACCTCATGAAGTCGTTGCGAAGACGCACCTGCACCTCTGCCCGACGTGCTTCAGCCAGCAATGCCGGGCCCACCGAGGATGTGAACGCAGACAATGGCTCCCGATGCATCACTGCCACCTTTCTCCAGGTCTCCCAGCTACAGCAGTCGAACTTGCGCGTTCCTGAGGAGAGGTACTCCAAGGTGAACGCCATCTCACTGGGTCCTCGCTCACGGTAGTAGCGATTGTCCTCGAAGAGGTAGTAGACGGCCTTGGACTGGGCGTTGGCACGGGTCTTGAACACCCGTAGGGTGCCCTGCTGCGGGCCATCGCTCAAATGGCTTCTGGCTATCTCCAAGAGTTGAGTACGATCAACAAGATGCTCCATGTGTTTCTGTAAGGTGCCGAGGAGTCCTCCCGTGCAGCCTTTCGACTGCCCACCCAGAGGCAGAAACTCTCCCCGTTGTCCCACTCCTGCGGAGGAGGAGTACTGGTGCAGGGTCTTGCTGCTGAGTCGCTGCGTGTGCACCCCCTTTCCTCGCTGCGCGAAGGGCTTCCCAAGTTGGAACTCGATTTCGCCCATGAAACAACGGTACTGGATGAGGAAGACCGTCTGTCCATACAGCGCCGTGAACTCTGAGATCCCTCCCAGATCCAGCCAGTCGGCTTCCCCAGCTGTGTTCTCGCTGCGAGTGGGCGACTCTGGCTCGTAGGTGCCCTGGAACACTGAAGCGTGGTACTCTAACATGGCAGGGTCGAAGACGCCATTGGGCCAGGTTTGATGCCTCAAACGAAGCGTGGCTGAGAACGACCATATCGCAAAAATGAGACACGCGGGCGTAAATGAGAAAAAAATGAGAAAGCATTAAATTGTCTGCCAAATTGGTTTTTGGGGTTCTGAATGACAAATATTAGGGTTAATTTGAATAGTCCTTGAAGGAATTTCGAAAAATCTGGTTTTTGACTCTTCAAAGTAGCCACGCGAGTCACGCGGGCGGCAAGAAAACGGGAAAGGTGGAAGTATCGTGTTAGGTGTGGAAAGTTATGATTTTGCCTTATGTTTGTGAACGAAATGTTAGATTTTTGCACTATTAGAATATGTAATATTTTGACATTTCCAAAAATGCAACTATTTGCTTACATGGGAGAGATCCAGCAGATTTATGGCCCATTTTAGGGTGTTTGGAGGGTCACGTACTAAAATTCTTCTCATCGGGCGAAAGTGAGCAGCAAAGGAGATATTTTCAAAAGCTATTGTGCTGGAAAAGTTGTTCGGGAGTGAAACCAACCAGGGGTGATGCTCCCTCAGGCTTCATGTGACCCAACATGGGCATTCAGCGGGTAAATTTGCCCTGAACAGGCTATTCCAGCACGATTCTCGGCAGCTAAGAAGACCGGTTAACTGTATTATTTCGCGGGAAACATTAAAATACGTCAGAGGCAAAATATCCCGCGGCAGGTGTTCCTACAGGTGTGCTGCACATGGATATATCGGGGCGTCCAAGGTTCAGGGTTTTAGGGTATATGTTGGAGGAGTCGTAACCGGAGGTCGTTTGCACACACCTGCGTTCGTGACATAGAACCACAACCCGCACCTTAGACTACCTACACCAGTATGGCCAATATTGGAATATTGCAGTATTGGATATGGCCTTTCGATACTTTTACGTACTTTTACGTTTCGCGACTGCCAGTTACAACAAGCCCAATGGGTTCCTGAAGACCCTTTAATTCTCCGCTTGTGGCAGCAAGCGCGGGAACAAGCAGACGAAGACTGGGAGGACTTCGGGCAACATGCAGTTAATCTCAGGACCTATCACTGGTGGAGTTTTTGGCCGATGTACGTCCACGGCCGTAGATCCAGCGAAAGGTTCGGTGTGAGGCATCTCGTGTACTGGTATGAGGGCGGGTGGATCTACCACCGATACTCAGATTTGGAGTGGCGGGCCTGGCGAAATAGAAACCGCTACAGCGAAAC
The DNA here is from genome assembly GCA_001247695.2 of Cymbomonas tetramitiformis. Taxonomy (NCBI): domain Eukaryota; kingdom Viridiplantae; phylum Chlorophyta; class Pyramimonadophyceae; order Pyramimonadales; family Pyramimonadaceae; genus Cymbomonas; species Cymbomonas tetramitiformis. The sequence continues at coordinate 106,211 of LGRX02002735.1, read as the reverse complement.
AACGCACGGTGCCCTGACAGAGCTGGAAAGCGATCTGCTGCAAGAAGATGATAGGAGATGCGCAGTTTGCGGGCGTATGTTAAGAACCTGCACCCTGGCGCGCATATTTGATGCTAGCGCGTGCAATGAGGAGACGTATGCTTGGTAGCTAACACTTATGTCACGTGACTGTACACAAATAAACCGTATATTTACATGTATGAAAAACAATAAGTTTCACGCCGTGTTGCCATTGTAATCTAGTGTGCGTGCCACGAGGAATGAATGAGGCTGTGTTGCTTACCTTCACCTGTCCAACGCCTCGGAGGCCAAGTTTTCCCTGGCCACCTTCAGAAGTTCTGCCTTTTCAGGTCCTCCTGGAACTCCGCCGACAGCAGGTTTGCCAGGAGGTTCGTCCCAGCAAGTCAGGATCTCGCTCGCATCGAAGTCGTACCAACCTGTCACTTTCGGAGCGGCTCTCCGGAAGGCGTTCTCCGCGAACAAGCTGTTCAAGTCAGAGAAGGTTTTGCTTGTTCTCCTCGTTCTCGGCATAAGCAGAGGCGCACATGGAAGCCAAAACCCCCACTTCACTCTGTTCGTGTTCAGATCCACCTCCAAGACCTCCACGAAATGCATGGGCATGGACACGGCGTTGTTCCCAGGCATGCGGATAGTAAAGCTGCAGCCGTCGTTGCCCGCGGCCACCGTAACTGCGAAACTTTTGCCCGCACTCTTCGCCAGCATGTCGATGGTGTAGTCCGTAGGAAGGTTACGGTAGGCCAACGGTATGTCGTCGTCCGGGTCGTCCGAGTCGTCCTCGTCGTCCTCGTCCATCGAGACGCCTGCGAACTGTCCAGTGGCCGCCTCCGGGCGATGCGCGTTCTCCACCTGCTCCGCAATCTGATTTGCATCCTCGAAAAAGCAATCGTCGTCAGGAGCGAAGCTGTCCGTTATAAGGGCGCCTGTCGGACCGATCACAGAGGCCGCTCGGAATAGCACTCGTCCCTTTTCACGACCCCGCGCTTGTCGAGACTTCCCGGGTGGAGACTTGCTCCCTGGGGACGCCTTTGCCAATGGCGAACTGCGTGCACGCTTGTCGCTTGGAGCTCGTGCTTGATCTCCCTGTGGCGCTGCAGGAGCAGGGCATCCTCGGCCACCTGCGCCTGGCCCTCGTGCTGCCGGTGCCTGTGGTCGAGTAGGCATAGCTTCGTTGGTTTGCGGGCCTCGCGCAGCAGCTCCTTCTCGTCTTGCCTGTGTAGTGGCTGTTACAGCCTCGAGTGATGGCGCCGCCCGCGCAGCTCCGCCGGCTTCGGAAGTTCTTGCAGGCAAGGCCTGCTCCGTACCCGGCGACGCATCCTCCCCGGTTTCCTCACCTGTCGTCGCTCGGCTTTTTTTTCGAAGGACTCTGAGTTGTTCGTGGTGGGCCTTTCGGGCGACATCCGTCGCTTCAAATAAGGCCTTCGCCAACGGCTCCTTGAGTGGGCGTTCAGGAAGTTCAACTCCCAGGTGGTGCAACGCTGCTTTACACTCGGCCACCGTGTACCTGCAATGGCAGCCGACGCGTAAGACATACAGCTAAGACTCAGGTAGGCATAATACTTGCAAGACCTAACAATGAAATCGAGGTGCTCGCAACCGACCAACGGGACGAACCAAAAATCGACGGACTCGACGTCCCTCGCTTTCTCCACGCACTTGCGCACGATCTCTTGTGGAGGTTTCCGCGGAAGGTCCTTGCTTAACACGTTGCGACCATCGGATAACACTTCGAACTGTTCGGGCATCGTCCGTTCTGGCACCTCCTCCTGCACTGGCTTCTTGTGCCAGGCGTTCTCGTAAAGCTCCTTCAAATCCACAGGAGCCTGTGGGGTCGGCGTCGGTCCAGCCCAGACATCGTAGTCCTCGGCGGTCTTGGGCAAGGGAAAGTACCCGAGCAACGTGTCCAGCGTGTCACTTGGAATACGGTAGTGGATGTAGTCGCACATGCGACTGAAAGCAGTGCGAGTTTCCCTCTCTTCCTTCGGGTCTAGCGGCTTCACCCCTTCTAACGTGGGGCTGCTGTCGAAAGCTGGGTAAGTTTTCATTACCTCCAGGCCCTTACGGAGATCCTCATCCACTCCGTCAGGCATGTGGTTTGCGTATTGTTCTCCAAACTTGTACTTCAGCCGTGTAACACCATCCACGTCCTTCTCGAAGTGCATCAGGTGTGTACGCCTGACTTTCCCAGAATAGCCTTCAAACTTTGGGTTTATGTGCGGCTCCAGCCAAGCCTTGAAGTCCAACTGTTGGCCTTGTACGTCCGTGATTTTGGTGAACTTCTTCACCGGCCAGCTTCGTAACCAGCCAATCCACGATTCCAGCGTCAACAGCCACACTCCAGATTTGCGCGCGTCTTTCCCAAATATGAACATCTTGATGAGTCCAAACCAACCGTCGCAGTCGTTATGGGTGTGCGCGACCATCAGACGGTGGAAGACAACCACGTTGTAAATATTGTAGTGCACCAACACCGCACAAAACGCGAACGTGTTCTTGTTCCAGTTTTCTGAGCCACCATCCAGCTGCAAATGAAGCTCCTTCCGGAAGTAGCGCTTGCCCGCGCGACCTTGTGCGGTGTAGTGCAACAAGTTCCACAGTGTCGTGAGCAGCATGTTTGCACCCTTAGCCCCGCTCCAAGGGAGCCCAACGGAAAATAGAAGCAACGAGCCATGAAGTATCGTGAGCTGCAGGTGTAGGTTAAAGAAATGCTGTTTCTTCTCGCTGATGCCCTTAACTTGATGCGGGGCATGCGGAACAACCGTGTTCTGATTTGCCGCGCCGTCCGCCGCTATGGAGTCGATCCGACCGTCAGGGTCAGAACCCTCCTTCCGCCTGAGGTCATAACACGTGCGTTGCAACCTGTGAATGTAGTCGTGTCGCGCGAAACGAGCAGAATAGGCGTCCCAGCGTGCAGGTTCGCGACCCTGTTGTCCAAGAAGCTGAGCCCTCTCTGCACCCAGATCGTCACATGTCGTGCAGATTCCGGACACCTCCACCTTCGCCCTTACCGTTATGTCTCGAGCCTTGAGCAGGTTTTTCACGTATATTTTGAAGGTTTCAGCACATACTGCCCACTGGTCCTCTGTGTCGAACTTATACAAGTCGTACTGCACACCATAATCGATGGGTGGAATTTGGCGCGCACCACTTACCGGCATCCTCTGTGGTGCTCCTTTCAACATATTCGAATCCGCCCACTCGCGGAACACCTCCTCGTGGTAGGAAATCTTCGTCACCACCGCCTTCGCCACAGGGAATGCAGTTGTTGCCGGTAGTTCCCCCTTCTCTTCAAGGATAAGTGCCTTATATCGCTGGTACGAGCTCCTGGGGAGCGCCCACACTGTTCTGAACGCCTCCTCGCAGATCTCCTTTTCGAAAAGCTTCAGGGTGCCAATAACACGCTCTCCAGACTCGCGCTTCACGATCGCTTTGCGCATAGTTGCCATAATGTAAGACTTGAACTCAGTTTGGCCCATGCGCTCCTTATGGTCCATATTGCCCTTGAATGTGCTGAACAAGAAACTGCAGTTCCGATCGCACCCACAGCTGAAACCGCCCTCGCATAGTCCGGGAATATTGGACTGTGCAATTTGAAGAGTCTTCTGCTTTGACAATCTCCTGCCGCTGGAGTTGCTGCTATTGCTGCTCATCTTGCGAGACGCGTACCGTTGTTATGCTGTTTCATATTTGAACGCTTACCTGATATGAGGGTCCTTGTTTCCTAGAACTTGGGCGGGGTTATGACCTTGACCGCCCAAGTTTTCTAGAACTTGGGCGGGGCGATGACAGTGACCGCCCAAGTTTTCGAGAACTTGGGCGGGGCGATGACCGTGACCGCCCAAGTTTTCGAGAACTTGGGCGGGGCGATGACCGTGACCGCCCAAGTTTTCGAGAACTTGGGCGGGGCGATGACAGTGACCGCCCAAGTTTTCGAGAACTTGGGCGGGGCGGTGACAGTGACCGCCCAAGTTTTCGAGAACTTGGGCGGGGCGATGACCGTGACCGCCCAAGTTTTCGAGAACTTGGGCGGGGCGATGACCGTCACCGCCCAAGTTTTCGAGAACTTGGGCGGGGCGATGACAGTGACCGCCCAAGTTTTCGAGAACTTGGGCGGGGCGATGACAGTGACCGCCCAAGTTTTCTAGAACTTGGGCGGGGCGATGACAGTGACCGCCCAAGTTTTCGAGAAGTGACCGCCCAAGTTTTCGAGAACTTGGGCGGGGCGATGACCGTGACCGCCCAAGTTTTCGAGAACTTGGGCGGGGCGATGACAGTGACCGCCCAAGTTTTCTAGAACTTGGGCGGGGCGATGACCGTGACCGCCCAAGTTTTCGAGAGACTTGGGCGGGGCGATGACCGTGACCGCCCAAGTTTTCTAGAACTTGGGCGGGGCGATGACAGTGACCGCCCAACTTTTCGCAGACTTGGGCGGGGCGATGATAGTGACCGCCCAAGTTTTCGAAGACTTGGGCGGGGAGTTTCGCAGGGTTAAACAGAGCCCGTTGTGCTGCATACAAAACTTTTCGCAATGTCATCTTTTCTACCGTCAATTGTAATAGGTCTTTTGGAGGAGGTGTTTCATGATGATGATAAACTTCTGGAAGATATCCAGCAGATTAAGAATGACGGCACGCAGTTGAAGACGGATTCGGCGGTGATAGCGCGGTGCGTCGGGAAGGAGAAGGCGGGTGTTGATAGGGCTGCGCTAGAAGATTTGGGCCTTGCCATCGGGACAAAACAAGAGCTCGCTGAGGTTGAATCCCTTAAGTTAGTAGACGAAGAAGGGTTTGGGTGTCTTCGGAAAGGTTGCCTGTTCAGCTTGCACTCGGAAGAGGCGTCGCGTCGGAAGGTGGACATAGACATAATGCGACGGTTCGATCGCTTAAAAAAAGTTTGCGCACCTTGGACCGGAGACAGCGAGGACCAAAAGGCGAAAACGGACTGGGAACGATTTGCCCACCAGACCTGCGTGGATCTTCTGGAGGATATGAGGGATAGGGCAGCCGTGTCTGTCTCCTCTCAACCATCATCCCCAGGTACTGTTCGAAAACCTATTTTTCACTTTGGCGCGTCCTCCGTGTTCTTGATGGAACATCGCGTGTCCTCAGGTACGGTGCCGGGAGATGCGTTCGTCCGCACGCACCTCTGCAGCATCCTGAAAGAACCATCTGAAGCACCTCGCTTGCTTCGGGGGAACGATACGGACCGTGGGGAACTCGTTGCTTTCAATCTCGCCGCCGAGATTACGGAGGCCCCAAACTATGTTTTGTGTGTTGTTGCTCACACAATAGAGGAAAACAAGAAGGTCATGGTCCGATATTTAGATTCTACGGGGTCAGGACACAGTCTTCTGGAGATTGCTTTAGACGTGCAGAGCGACGTACACTACATCGTGCAGCCTGAAGGTCGCGAGGCTTTCAATCTGGGGCAGCGGATGTTGAGCCTGCTTCAGGATGCCCACAGTCGAAAGTTGGATGAGTCTGAACGGCAGGAACTTGACAGGTATTTCGACGAAATGACTTACGAGGACGCGAAGTTTGCGGTATATATGGGGCAACAGTTGCCTGCCGGGTCGGCCTTCAGAGAAGTGGCGCTCATGACGAACGAGGAGATCGACACTGTGCACGATGGGTTACCGTATGGCTCGGGGAAACCAGAAACACCAGCTGCACCAACATTTATCCAATCAGCAACAGCGCATGATTGGGATCCGCACGGTAGGAGCCTTTATCGGATAAAGCTGCTGCAGAAGAAGTACGAGCTTCTGCAGGACGGCAGTGACAACAGCGGACAGGGCAGCGCACATGCAAGCGAAACTACAGGCGTTGGTGATCCCCGAACACTCGCTGAAATGGAAACCAAGCGTCGCGACAGCCTTGCACCCACTGACGTCTCGGATTTCGCTAAGACAGCGTCTGAAGCCTTGGAGCAGGGGGACTTGGGGGAGACGGCGGTGTCCTCTGGCGAAGCCAGTGGTCCTACGTTGTTGAATCAGGTACCAGATGTCGTGGACCTCCCGGGCTTCATGTTGACTGGGTTGGACGAGGAGACCGATCAAGGGTGGGATCCCGTAGCGCTGGCACAAATGGTACTTCAAGACAACCCCCTTGCCAGCGAAGAACACGAGACGAGGGGTGCGGTGCCTGACCAGCGCATGCAGGTAATTGAAAATTGGACGTTGCAGGCGGCATACACCTACGCTGACCTGGTCCTGATGTTGCAGAACAGTGGCTGTGAAATCAGCGAGCCATTTGATTTTAACCAGACTCATACCCCGGAGATGGAAGAAGTGCTTAAAGGTTCTGCAGCCTGCACGGACGCCACCGACCCTTCGACCTGGGAGCCCAAAAGCGATAAGGAGCCGGAGCCGCAACGATGGGGGTTTCTTCTGTCCTTCAAGCTGAAGAACAAAAGGCTGCAACCCGAGTTGGCGTTCGTTTCGACGGTGAAGACCATGTTGTACGAGATGCCAAAGGACTGTCCTTACGCGGACGCCATCCTTATATTGCATCCCCGACACGAATGCGAAGTTTTGGGTACTGTTCAAGAGGCACTATTTTTTTGTATCGAAAAGTTCCAGGAGGTGGAGGGTATTACGAGGATTGCACTGCCAGCAGGCCATGGTCCTATAGATAAGCTGAAAACCACGATAGCAGCCGACACGAAGACCAGCCCGAAATATCTCGACGCGCGTCTTTCCGAGGAAATGGGGAACAGCGGGGTGATTGTCAGTTATCAGAAGTTTGTTCCTGATCAGCAGGTAAACAAGATACTGAACAAGAGCGGCATACTGGAGGGAAAGTCGATCATCCCAGCCTTCAAGGCTTCTATCAAGTGCGAGCGGTACCTGGAGTTCCGGTTTGAAGTGGTGCAAGGGATGAGGGTGTCCACCACCATGCACAAGGAGTTTGGAGGTGTCCACAGGTTCGTTTGCCTGACCATGAACCTGTCACTGACCCAACTTCATTTGTAACACATTCGTTTGTAGTACATAGTCAAGATATATGAATAAGGAGGTTGTTGGTGCCCACGCACAGGTTCGTTTGCCTGACATGGGTTGGCCAGTGGCACGCCACTTACATGGCGATAAACGGCAATGACCCCAAGCCGGGCGACGTTACTTGCACGATGTTCCAGGCTCCCGCTGTGTATGAGCGGAAGCTGGAGATGAAGCGAAAGGAGAAGTATGCCGGCGACTACCCGCACGTGCGAATAACAAAGAAGAGTGGCTCGAAGGCTTCTCTGACAGGCGTCGTCACGCGCCTGGTGGAAGACAGGAAAGATGGGCAGATAACCAAACCTGAAATTGAGAAGGAGAACGAGCACTACAGGTTGTTCAATAAGGTCCTGGGGATGTTCTGGAAGAAGATCGAGGAAGCAGAGAAGCTGGGCAAAGAGGCTGGTGGGAAGTTTGAGGCTAGGAAGTGGTGCTTGGCGGGCAGCGTTTTCAATAAAAACGCCCCTGCGCGAGTAGTGGGGAAGATCATCTTAGGCAACAAGGGCCAAACCGCCGTGTATGAGGATTCCCCGACTGGAAGCTCGCGGAAGGCGCCTTCCACCCTGAAGACCACGACCCCTATCCCAGGCGGGAAGGGCAAAGCCCCGGTAGTGCGTGTACCTATGGATCTTGCCGAAGAGGATGACAGCAGCGACGAAGACATGGGCGACGTCGGACGGCGAGGGGGGAAGAAGCAGCCTCCGCCGGAAGCAGTTGCCATGCATGTGGCTAAGCAGGTGAGTACGGAGTTTTGCTTGAGTTACAATCGTCTGTTTTTTTGTTACAGCTTGGTACGTACTGACCGATGTTTTGTTACGCATGGACGGACCTCCGCAGAACGTGAAAGAGGGGGAGTTGAGGAGTGCCTTGCTCGCGGTGTCGGTGAACGACGAGACGCGGAGGCTGCAGAGCGTCGGTGACAAGCGGAAACGTGAAGAAAGCGAGCGGGACCTTAATGAGCTGAAGAAGGCCAAGGAAGCAGTGGAGGCCGAGAAGAAGAAGGCGGATGAGACACTGGCGAGCCTTCGAGAAGAGATGCAGAAGAAGGTGGAGGATGAACGTCTGCGTGGGGAAAAACAGCTGGCTTCGGCCCTGTCTGCCGAGCGAGACGAAAGCCGTAAGACAGTGGAGCTCCTTACGACGAAGCACGCTGAAGCCCTGCAGATGCAGATGGCCGAGGGGAAGCAACGGGAGGAGACTCGTGCCAAGGAGCACCAGACAACATTGGGTTCATTCTGGTCAGGGCAGCAGGTCTTGCTGGAGGAGAACACGAAGGCGCAACAGGCTTTGCTGGAGGAGAACACGAAGGCGCTTACTTCTCGGGACTCGCTTTTGAAGGAGGCACAGGAGTCTTTCCAAAGGACCTCTGCCGAGACTGCGAAAATGGCCCACGAGGCCCAGGCGAAGATGCTCGAAAATAATGCACTGGCCCAACAGAGGATGCTAGAGAAGAACGCGGACACCTTGAAGGAGATTAACAATCACCACGCCTCGGAGGCTGCAGCGATGAGGGAGATCCTGAAGACAGCCGTGCAGGTAGGAGCTAGTTGTTACGTTCAAGTTGTTTGTGTTTATTGTGGAGGAGGGAACTCTGGCTTGAGGTCCAGATTGAAAGACACGGAACTTGTAACTGGTGTGGGGGGGGGCGGTTGGTACGTCACCGGTAACAGGCAGTAACAGCAGCAGGCCCGTTCGCCCAAATGTTCCAACTGGGCGGAGGAGGCTTTTACCCGGGAGCGCCAGCGCTCGGCGCAGTAGGAGGGTCACCTGCTTTAACGACGCCAACGGGCTCCAAAGTCCCGGGAGCCTCTCCTCCATCACGACCGGCGATGTTCGCTTCTCCACCACGACCAGGTCCGCAGTGGCCAGGTCAGTTCGACCTCACCCCGGCGGCGAAAGCTGACGCTGAGAAGATAGGAGAAAGCCTCTGGACAGACTTGAAGTGCGAGGACACGGACAAGAAACGGTCGGCGATCGCACAGTACAACGGGTACAAGGAGCTCGCCCAGCACCTGGAAGTGTCTGAACAAGTTCTGCGCGCCAAGGTGATTGTGCAAACGTTTGACCTGTACATGTCTGTTAGCAAATAGGTAGGTATGCTTAATAAGCCAGCCAGCAAACGAACTGAGAGATCGCACCTGCACTGCCATCGTATGTACCGGCCTGTACAATGAATAATACCGCGCCCGCAAGAAAACCCCTAACCCTGGGTGCTTTGACTGTTCAAATAAAGACTGTATATTTTCATAGCACCAACGTCTTATCTGGTAGCATTCTTCGTGCCTTTTGTCGGTTTTTGTTGTTTTTTTGTGCTACGCACACAGTTACAGTCTCGTGCAGACCTACACCCCCTAGATTTAAGGTTGGTGCCACCGCTTTTAACATTAAAGCCTCCCATTCTCGGGGTGTATGTAAGATATGAACAAAAGTTTCTTCAGACTCAGTTTGTTTGGAATGACTTTGACGTATCCAATATGAAAACATCGTCATTATCACCACTTTCAACAAATGGCGCTTGAGCACCACCCGAATCACGGTGACAAATCGCCTGGAAACCCCAAATTTCGGGCTATACTCTAAAATTTCAAATTTTTGAATAACGTGTCATTATCTACTCTCCAAATGCTATCTAGTCATATAAAAAAAACCTCGTTATCATAACTTCCGCCGATTGACACCTGAGCACCGCCCGAAACGGGGCGAAAAATCGCCTGGAAACCCCAAATTTCGGGCTATACCCTAAAATTTCAAATTTTGAAATAACGTATCATTATCTACTCTCCAAATGCTATCTAGTCATATAAAAAAAACCTCGTTATCATAACTTCCGCCGATTGACACCTGAGCACCGCCCGAAACGGGGCGAAAAATCGCCTGGAAACCCCAAATTTCGGGCTATACCCTAAAATTTCAAATTTTGAAATAACGTGTCATTATCTACTCTCCAAATGCTATCTAGTCATATAAAAAAAACCTCGTTATCATAACTTTTTAAAAAATGAGAATATAATGAGACACCCGCGTGTCTCATTTTTGCGATATGGTCGTTTGAGGATGGTGGCGGTACGGAGCCAGATGGCCCTGCCTCATCCCCCCTGACCGTCCTCGGCGTCCTGAGAGTCTTGGACGTGCGTACTGGAGGGTTCCTCCTGGCCCCATAAGTGTCCAGCGCGTCATGTGCTTGCTCCTCTGTCTTGCATGCACCAAGCATCACTCTCGCGTTGTCCCCCAGGTGTAGGTACTCCACGGCGGCGGCGTTCGTGCTGAACACCTCGCCACTGCCTCCTTCCCCATCTGTCACCGGGTAGAACTTCCCCACTTTGTCCGCTGCGTCTGACAGCGTGAGCTGCGGGGCCACCTTCACATTCTCGTCCTCCACACCAGCCACCTCCATGTCGTACCTCACCTTCAGACGAGCCCGAAGGTCAGCGATGTCCACTCGCTGCACGTACTTCAGATGCTGGTACTGCCAGCGCTGGTCCTTCTCATAGTAAAAAGGCAGCTGGAACTCGCCAGTCATCTTACCCATGGGGGTCATGTTGGCGGCACCTTCCATGGTGTGACGTACCATGCGCTCCATGAGATCCCATTGGGCGCGAGTGTGCTCGCTGAGCACGCAGAACTGACGCGCCACCTTGTCCCACATGAGCTTGCCCGTCACGACCCCTGGGTAAGTCTGATGGGTGTTGAGGGTCTCCTGAACACTCGCCATTGTGTACCTTCCAGCCTCCCGATGGGCACCACAGTCAGGGAGTGGGACCTGGTCGTTGTCCTTCCTGCCGCTCGCCCTTGTGGTCCAGGTCTCTGAGGGTATCTTCGTCTCCTTGTCAACCTTCTGGTCCACCAACGTAAAGTCGGGCCACAGTAGCTCCGTCTCCAAGATGGTCTTGTATTCTCCACAACGCGAGAACTTGACCCGCACAAATCCTGCGTCCACACCACCTCCATCGCCCTCTTCGCAGAGTGTGCACAGACGAGCATAGCCCGTGCGGTCGATGTACAAGCGCTGCTGAGACCAGCTGCTCTCCTTGTCTTGGTAATCCCACGGGTTCACTGCCATGCCCACCCATGGCTGTACGCTGGCCAGCTTGAAGTCAGCTTCGCTCGCGGCCTCTTGCTCCAGCGTGAGGTCTGGATAGCGAGGGTCTGACTGAGTCGTAGCCAGGCTGGCTGGCGTGACGGACCCCCTCGCATCTGGCTCTTCAGCACTGGACCACTCACCTCTGGTCGCCACATTGGCTTCCCGCTGGCTGCGTGATGATGCTTGTAGCATGCCCAGCATCTGGTCTGTTAAGGACGTGCCAGGCGCCGGAGGTTCGTACGTTGAGCTCTCGGTGTGTGAGCTGACTCGCCCAGTGAGCTCGCCTTGTATCATTGAGCTGGGTCTCAAGAAGCCCGCCTCCACCATGGACTGGCAGCGCGCCTCGAGCCTCTCCCTCTCCTCCGAGTTGAACCTTCTCAGCCTCATCTCCTCTAGCCATGACGCCAGGCTGTCCATTAGCTCGGGGTGGTTTCGCGAGAATGCACAAGGTGCAGGCGCACACCTCTCCCCTGCGAGGGCCAGACGGTCTTCTCCCCTTGTGTCCAGGGACACCGCTTCACGTGGTGGTAGCGCGCAGCCCTCAAAAGCGGGGGCAAGAGTGCGCGCTGCCGTGGCATCGACGTCGAAGATCTCAGTCGCCAGGCACACTCTCGGGTCTTCGTTCCGCTTGCTCCTTGCATCAACGGGCGGCGTCAACTCGATCAACGGCAGCGTGACCTTCTCCTTCATGCCCAGTGACACCGCGGCCTCAGAAGTGGCGATGCCTCTGTAGAGGTCGATGGTCAGCTTGAGGGCGTTCTTCAGGGGTCCCGTGCCCACCAAGAAGTCCCACGTAGTGTCGTTGGTGTAAGTGACGAAGGCATGGAGCCGATGCAGAGTCATGTACGGCGTGCCCGCGGCGAGGACCACATCCACGTAGCAGTACTTGGTGAATTCTGCAGGGCTGCCATCACATCTAGCCACCCTGGCCCCTGTCTCCGCATCAAAGATGGTCAAGCCCAACCTGTTGGCTGTCCTGATGGGGATAATGTTGCAGTTGGCTCCCGTGTCCAGAAGAAGCGCTTTGTACAACATGAGCAGGCCTCCAGAGGCCATCAGCGCCATCCCTTGTGCCAAAGACTCGTTCAGGAGCTTGCATACAGGCTGGACCTGTGCCATGGCAGTGAGCTGTTCCTCTGTAAGGCCACTGAGCATCTTCTTCTTCAATAGCTCGTACGCCTTGGCCTCCATGGTCCCTGCGTGCAGCTCGCCCCTCTCGCTGAAGTCTCTCACCCCGTAGCTCTCCTGGACGGTGGCCGCTGCAGCGGTTACATGCACCGTCGTCCTCCCCTTCCTGGGCTGCTCCACCATGTCCTCCGGCATCTCGTCCAGAGGAACCTCTTCTTCGTCACTGTCGTCGCCCGACTCCATGCCCGGGCAATCGTCATCATCGTCGCTGTCGTCGCCCGACTCCATGCCCGGGCAGTCGTCATCCTCATCGCTGATGTCCTGGCAGTCTGCTGCTGAGGCTGTCGGCACGGGGAGCTGGTTGTTCTCAGCCAGTTCCACCAAGGTCTCCACACCCCTTGGAGCTGTTATGCGACCCTCTGCTACGAGTCCAGCAGCTAGCTTACGGAAAGCTGCTCCCAGACTCTTGATCACGGAGGCCATGAGCTGCACCTTCCTCTGCATCTCGTCCGCCGCAGGCGCCATGGGCACCTGTGCGTCTGCCTCGTACTCCTCGGGTGTCTTCACTGGGAAGCCCCTCATGCGTTGGGTACTTCCCAGGGCTACTGCTGGAGCCGCCGTGAGTTCAGACTCCGCACTCTTGCACAGCGTCTCGGGGAGTGCCCCCAGACCCAAGGTGTTGAGGGCGCTCGAGAGCTCCTCTTCGCCCATCTCCTCGGCCATAGCTGAGAGTAACTCGGTTGGAGGGCCAGACGACACTCCTACCCCTGCGCTGCCATGGTGGTGCGCGCGTGCATCGACGGTGTGAGTCTCCCTCTCCGCGACGTGCGCTGCGACTGGCTCCTCGTCGGAGCCCTCATCCTCGGACAGCACCTGCGACTTCACACTGCCCGCACGACTGGCAGTCTTCCTAGCAGCCACCATGCCCTGGTACTCTGCCTTCAACGCCTCAGGATTGCCAGTGGCGCCCTTCTGCTTGTCCTCCGGTGCCTGTTTGGCTCTGTACTTGTCTTTCTCGTCGTTGGACAGCTGCTGCCAGTCCGTCACCAGGATGCCCCAGTCAGAGTTCTTGAAGCGGTTCTTCAGATTGTACATGCGCAGGGCGGCGTTCTCCGCGTCCCACCACTTGCTGGAACCAAGCCTGCTCTCGTGGAATCCAGCAGGCATCTTGACGTGTTTATAGCCACTCCTGCACTGCTCGGGATCGGACTCATGCCAGCCCCCTCCAAAGCAGCGCAAGCACTTGGGCTTGTCGTTCGTACGCACGCCCTCTGCTGGCGGCGGCGTCTTGTTGTAGGAGGCCTTCTTAGCTCTTTCGGCCACATTCACCTCCTTCTTCATCTTCTTAGAAGGTGGTGTATCTGCCTTCTTGCTGTTCTCCGGTTCGCCTGACTGCACCACCTCAGAGGACTCAATCTTCTTGATCGAGTTCTTTATGGCCTTGAGGTCAAGGCCATGCTGTCGCGCCTCCCAGGTGGAGTACTGGCAGCCACACCGTCTGGTGATCTCCTGGAGGAAGGTGAGGATCCAAGACTCTGCATCGCCCTTGAGCTTGTCTTGAACCTCGACGATGGCCTCCAGGTCCTTCCAGGTCACCCGATTGGGTGGCGGGAACTGTGCCCTCAGTTGCTCCTTCACCCGCGTCTGGAAGACCTTGATGCGCAGGTTGTCCACGCAGTCCTCGATGAAGGTACGCAGCTCTTCATCGCTCAACACCTTCCCAGTGTTGAGCTGCATTTCCCTGCGTTGGCACATCTTCATGTAGGTCAGCCCATCCTGCCCCACCTCCTGTGGCTTCTGTGTCAACAGATCCACTTTCTCTTGAGTCCCTTTCATCATGAACTTCTTGTCAAGGGCAGCGATGAAGCCCCTGAGCGCGTAGAAGTACTGGGTATCACGGGTGCCATCACGTCCCGTCAAGCCTTTCAGGGAGGTTCCATCAGTCAGATATTCGTCGGAAACCTCCCCTTGGGCGTCTTGGTTCGTCACTGGCCTCGCTATCACCCACGTGGTGCCAGTGTTCATCTCATTGAAAGGGGGCCTAGCACACGGAATGGTACCCTCGAGTGGGCCATGCTCGCTAGTGTCCTTGAGGACTCGGTCCATGTTGGAGGCCACTACCCCCCCTTTTTCATAGTTCTCGCGCCACCAGCTGAGAGCTTGTGAGTTCTCTCCAGCCAGACACGCAGGGACGATGTCCCACAGATATTCAAAGTCAGGGGGAGTCTCTCTCAGGGTCTTCATCTGTGCTTCGGTGAGAGTGCCAGCCCCGGACCTGAGCCTCCTCCTGACGTTGGCGTTGTGCTGCCGTACGAAATTCTCGCACATGTCGGCGAACTCCCTCAGGAACTTGGGCCGATCTTCTTCCTTGGTGCCCGTGTAGTTGGGCAGCGTACCAAGGTTGATGCGCGCGGAGTCAGTGTACTCCATGTCTTCCTCAAAGATTACTAACGGCTCCTGGGCCTGGGCTTGAAGTTGTACTGGTGCTTGGGCCTCAGGCTGTACTGGTGCTTGGGCCTCAGGCTGGCCACTGGCAGCCCCTTCCTCTCCTTCCAGCTCTGTGAAGTGCTGGCTCACTCGTATCGCTCTCTGGGCACGCCTCTCTGCCCTTTGCTGCTCCTGACGGTCAGTCTTGGATTCCGTTGCTACCTTCCCGGTGGAGAAGAGATACTGGTGTGAAGGCTCTTTTCACTCCACACTTCCCAGCTTACCAGTACGGATGAATCCGTCCCTGGCCTCACCTTTCAGTGCTTTGCTCTAAGTAGCAATCACTGCCAGGATAATCTCGTCCATGACTGGTGAGCAAGGTTTCATCTGTGACCCTGTCTTATACTGGCTCTTCTAGATGTCCAGCAAGGTTGCCTCTGCCCTCAGTGTCTCTGGTCCACGCAGTAAGTCAGCAGAACGCCAGCATGGGTCAAGTGGCTACAAAGAATGCTGTCGTGATAGTGTCCACTGACAGTCCTGTTTCGCTCCACGCCTTCAGGCGTACCAGTACGGATGAATCCGTCCCTGGCTTTACCGTCTGGTGCTTTGCTCCAGCAGGATGTCACTTCCCGAAATAGCCCAGCACATAATTCTCAACGCTGCAATCATGTTGCAAAATTGGCAACCGGTTACGCTCTGATCGCTGCCGCTGTACTTTGCAAGACTGGTGAACTTCGAGTGTCGCAACAGCCTGCTTCCCTCAACCTCTTCCAAGGCTTACCAGTACGGATAAATCCGTCCCTGGCATCACCATTCAGAGGTCTCGTTCTTCAGGACTGCTGTTGAACTCTCAGTATTACAGACGACATGTCTGTAATATGGCACATTTTTGTTTTGAAAAAGACTGTTAATTACAGTTCTGACGCTATCGCACAAGGGTAAGTCCACAAATGTATGTCTTTACAAGCAGAAGAATACTGTATCTTATAAATTATCTCATAACACTGCTGTTTTCGCGGTCTTAAGCGAGTCCTGGCTATTTTCGGAATCACTGTTACGAAGGCAAAACAAAAATGAGCGCCTTCCTCACCCTGCTACGCCGCCCTACATATTCTCGCTATCTCCAAACAAGTGTAACACCCATCCGTATTTCCGTATCTCGTCACTGTCATAACTTCTCGCGCGTATCGTACTGCGCGTGTCATACGTTCGTCACAGAGACTGCTACAGCAAGTGTCACAACCCGGCTGAGGTACACGATAAGCCGTGGTTTGTGACAGAGGGCCTGGAGCGAGCGGAGAGGGACACCGCCGAGGTCACCCGCAAGCGGATAACGCACCTTCACCGCCGCGTAGAAGATTGGGTCGAGGCGGTTGTAAAGCGAGAGCTTGCGGGTCTCGTCGGTGGGCCGCCAGTCAGGAGCGCGGTTATCCCGCACCAGACGTTGCTCACGAGCCAAGATCGGCTGCGGGTCAACGCCTGCGGGATAACGAAGAGCCGCGTGCTCCTGCTGGTGGCTCTCGCGTAGGGCTGCCGGCACACTCCCCTTGATGATGTCAATGAGAGCGCGACGTCCATCACGGTCAGCAGAAGAATCCGTACCCCGAAGCCAGGTGTCAGCCACAGAGTTCCGCTCCCGCGTGGCTCCTTGCCCTTGTGGTAGGACCAAATCGACGATTTGGTCCTACCACGAGGACCATTGTTCCGATAATTTAATTGGCCATCTCCCGTGATTTGTGGTGTCTAACCAATGAAAGGTGGTATATATAGGTCCTATATTAATTTATTTGAACGCTGGTTTGGCCTATATCCATCCCATATATCCATGACGAATGCATTTCAAACCTCTACACTCAAATTTTCAAAACGGATTTTTTGGAACATTCAAAATGTGGCAAATTAGTGACTCATCTTCAATAATTTTTTACCAATCATATATCAACACTACACCTGCGCGGATACCATCAAATTGAACCTATACATATGTCCCAATCATATTTGGGCGGTAGGCCCGGTTGGAATGCATATATAATATATTGGCTCGTTGGCTTCCCCTCTAATATATTGGCTCGTTGGTTTCCCCCCTAATAAAACAGTGGTCACGCGAGCTGACCAGCCAGCCATCATAATTGCTTGCTAGAGGGCATATATCGCAAGGTTGGTGTGTGCGGTACATTAAATCTTTAAGTATATATGTGTTGCGAATTTCTGAAAGTCTAACATCATCCAAATATCTTATTTTTCGACTGGCGTGTACATTTTAGAATGGATGAATGCCAATTTCTAAAGTCCGAAATTCACTAAATTCGGAATTTGCATTGTGTTGAACATGCGCCATGCTGAAATAGAGCGGAAATGATGATGAGGGTGCGAAGTAACCGATTCAGTTATCTTATTTGGTCATAAACTCAAGATGTATAACCATGAGCATCACCGTGAGCCCCCCATGTGACTCCTAATACTCAAAATAACGGTGGTCCTTGTGGTAGGACCACCATTTTCTTCAAGCTTTTGGTGAAATTACACCCCTAAAGCGTGCCGTTCAACCACACACCTAAAGTCTCATGGGGGTCGCCACTATAAGAAATAAAATTCATTTAACTCATAAATATCATGTGCAAATGTTGCATGTGCCTCAAATAGTCGATTTAGTGATCGAAACCGCAATTGCCCATTGGTCCTTGTGGTAGGACCATGAATTTGGGTAGTAGCCACGTACCCCGAAGCCAGGTGTCGGCCACAGAGTTCCGCTCCACGACGAGGGCCAAGACGTCATAGAGGAGCCCATTCACCTTCTCGATAACCAGAGAGGCGGGGTCGTCGAGGTCAAAGGGGGCCAAGTCCAGTCCAGCGGACTCAAACTCGGTCCGAAGCTGCACCACCAACTCGGAGAGGCGGTCGGTGTCGTCGGTACCACGATAATGATGTTTCTTGGAACCAAGGATATCCTCGCGGATACCCTTGGCCCAAGCCCGATGTAAGCGCCCCTTGTACACCGCGTCAACCGTGGCATGTTGGTCGACCAGGTGCTTCCGCAACGCGACAGCAGCATCGGTGTTGCTGGAAGTAGCAGGGGGCACCACAGGCGGGGTGCTAGCGGTCGGAGTGTCCCGAACCGCATCCAGAAGCCGTATTGAGGCGTCCAAGTCGGAATCCCTCAATAGGCGCTTGCGAGCTCTTGTAGATGCTGCCATACTCTTGAAAGCGCGGCTGCACGTTTGGGTGTTGTGGCGGAAACGGAGGGTAGGCGTGATGGTAGAACGTGCGGAGAGGCGAAACGAGCGTGGGGCACTTGCAGATGTCGTCGTGGTCGAAGGCGTCCGGAGCACCAGCCCAAAATACGTAAACCAGCGGGATTAGGGCAGGTAAAATAACGTAGATGAACATTGCCAAAATCGAGCAATAGCAACGCGCGGTGCCCATGACTCGCAGCCGCAAAAGACGTCTACCGCGAAGCCATGTCCCAAATCCTAGTCGCACCCAAACGCGCAAGTGCGCACCACCTCTTCAAGCGGCTGCTTAGCCAATCATGACCAAGATAGCAAGTGGAATACAAGCGTGGATGGGGCCACGACCTACCGGAATATCCTAGTTCACTAGATATCAGAGGTCCCGAACTGTGTGTGGATAAACTCAATAGATAAATAAACCCTAAGCTAGATATACCCGGAACGACGGTCTCGGACGGCCTCGGAGTCTAGCCTACCTGTGACACAGCGTGTGTCACAGCACGAACCTATAGATCAGTCAGCAGTCCAGTGTTGGCCTAGGAGTCTGTCATAGGGGCCTGCACCGGGACTCCCGGTCAGGGCTGCCTATACAGATTTCAGCAATCGGGTATATCAAAAGATAGAAATGAATACACGACTCTCAGGCTATCTAAGCTCTGAGGCCGTCATTAGGCAATCATATCGTGTGTCACAGTCTAAGCTACCGAAGTCGAACTACCGAGTACAGGTAGGAAGTCACTGTATTGTCACTGTCACTGTCATACGTCATACGTGGTACTGAACTACTGAATCTCAGCACGCGATGTCTCGATCGATACAGTAGTATCCTACGCTCATGAGATGCCATCGCATTCCCGAAGACGCTTCCTGACGGTCATGTCCCGAATTTGGCGCTCAATGGCTACTGCCCGGCGGTCCTTGTGGGAGGACCCAAATCACGTTCGGTCCTTCCATGTCAAGGACCGGTTTTGCGGGGATTTTTTTAACCATCCTCTTGTAATCCCTATTGACTATCCTCCGAGTTTTAGCATCTTTAGGACCTAAACTAAGTGGGAACATATGCCATATACAAGATATGTTCATGTTCACTATATCCCATGCATTTGTAGCATGCACCCTATCATTTTTGAGTTTCAACCTTTGGAGGGCATTCAAAAACATGGCATGTCACTCAAATATTTTTATCCAATTGAAATTCGAGCTGAATCATCCCGTCAGGCAGCAAAATTTTATCCTAACACTATACTCAATTATGCTTACCACATTTTGCATGTTGGCAACTTCACATTACACTGGCAGATATGTAACTTTTGGGTTTGGGTTCGAAACCCTAATTATAAGGTCGATTTTATCATTGTATCTCTAGCCAAGTGTAAAGTTCTAGATGCCTGACGACATATGCATTTGACCGTTTTGCGCCCTGTCACGTTGCAGTCATCATATATACCTATCAAATGATTTTTAGAATGCTTAACATCATATCGATACATCAAGGTATGGCTTACGCGAGGTCGAGTTTACACAAAACTTCTGATTTTCTAGATCGTGAGATATAAGCGATTTAAGTATCCGCTTAAGTATGGTTAAGTATGGGAGATAACTGAGCGGTATCGAGCATAACTTTTCAATGCCTGGGTCAATTGTATACCCGGAGCGCGCAATATGTTTAGATTGCTTTGAGCGACAGGTTTATCGAATAAAAATATTTTCGGAAGTTTTGTGTAAAGTCGACCTCGCGTAAGCCATGCCTTGACATATTAATGGCTGCCTTGTGCGCGGCAATGAGCATATATATTGTATATTGTATATACAATATCAAGATTTTGTATATACAAAATCTTGATGGCAAATTTCACCCAAGTCAGTTTTTTTGTGGGTGCATGCCATTGCGAGGGATATATACCGCAGTATTATGGAATCCGAAGATGTCGTACATTGTAGAGGGCACGAATAGGTCATGTTAAAGTATATTTTATGTGCAGTGGGCACCAGGAAGGCCACTTAGTGAGCGTAGGTAGCTTGGAATAATCCGGTCCTTGTGGGAGGACCGGCCTTTTTATTCAATTTCGAGCGGTTTCACCCCCACTTTTCAATAACGTAAATCACATAGCTACACCGAGTATACCACCCAACACAAGTTTTTAGATAATTATTGGACACCTAAATATGACCCCAAAGCACTTATTTACCGACTATATCGAAAAAACGCGGCCTATGGCCCAAATTCACTTCGGTCCTTGTGGGAGGACCGGACCTTCGGGCAGTAGCCTATAAGTTAACAGTAGCCTATAAGAGGAAGGAGTATAGATTCATTCATTCTTCATACAGCTGCCACAAATTGATTTACATCATTGTGATTTTGCTTGGAAGATTAAAAATCTTATCAAAAGTTCCAGCATCTGTGTATAGCAAGTACTAATGAAATCATCGGAGTTATACTCATTCCGACGATTCGAAACCCATGTTATTTGTAGTGATGACAACTCATATGAATATATAGGGGTTTCCTCAGAATGCTTTTATGTGATGTCAACATATTATGAACAATTCACTTGCATCTTAGGACAAAGGAGTTACGCTTGGAAGGTCTTGCATGGTGGTCACCAACAGTTATCAGTTGTTATTCGGGTGCCATATTCTGCCTTCAGCACTGGGACTATATCAACCAGTCTTACAGCGATGCACTTGTCCTTCCCACTCTTATGTACGGCTATAGTGCCAAAGTGTATCAGGTGGGATATATATATATACATTATATAACTATCATCTTCTGATCCAGGATATGCAATTAAGCATGGTATCAGGTTATATGTTATGTATATAGTTCAGCATTCCGAACTTACTCGAGGATGTAAATGCTGAGCAAGAGTATAGATAACACTGTTCAATAGCACCGTGCTATCTTATCATATCATATCATATCTTAAGGCTCGCTTGTGAGACCTTAACAGTTGGTATTCGATCGTCAAGGCGAGAACGAGAACTCTAGTGTGAGTGCAGCATAGATATTGAATATTTTGTGTATGCAGGTTGCGGAGCGCGAATAACATCTGGCGTCGCAATCGCACAAATACCGATATACTGCATATACTGACCGCTGCATAAGCGAATATTGTGCGCGAGGATATATCGTCACATACACAATCGCAGATCGTACATATCGTCACCAATACAGCGCGAGAAGGTGTGCATGCCGCATACATATGCGCAGCGATCACATATACGCGCAGATACGATTCGCAGTTGTACGAAATTCGCAATAT
The DNA here is from genome assembly GCA_001247695.2 of Cymbomonas tetramitiformis. NCBI lineage: Eukaryota > Viridiplantae > Chlorophyta > Pyramimonadophyceae > Pyramimonadales > Pyramimonadaceae > Cymbomonas > Cymbomonas tetramitiformis. Next base: position 85,067 of record LGRX02002735.1, on the reverse strand, counting down.
GAGACGCGGACATAAAAATCCTCATCGGAATCATGATCCGCGCGAAAAATAGCATTTGTATCATGTGCTATACATACTGCGACAAGATGTGCTTATTATCAGCAGCGCGCACCATCGCGATTTTCATGATCGCAATAAATCGCTTACTGTGCACGACAATTATTTTGCAGTTTTTTGATGACGATGTCAGTATGCAAAATGTCATCAACACACCGTCATTATCGATAGTTGCAATAATCATGGATGCATCATCTGCGCGCGTCACGATATCCTTTACAGAATATGTGTATACTTACTGGGATAATCATGAACGGACGCATGATGACAGTATATTGCAGCATGCCATATAATACTCTGATGTTTGCTGAGATATTATAATCTATTCACTGTCAGATTCGTATACCAACCTGCAATCATGAGTGTGAACTGCATACATGCTGTGTGAGTAGCTTATACACACATACACGCTCAACATGACAGATCATTGAATACTCTGCAGCAACATCATAGTGTGTGCAAAATTCGAGTGTGCGGAGATTATAATGACTGCAGCACCACACACATACACACATATACTTGCAGTATACACCATCATTGAGTATATACTGAGTGCATGCAGCAGATGTGCATTACACCACATGTACATTATTATACTGAGTGACTGCATCACTGTGAATTGTGCATGCATTATTCATACAGCTTGACCACGATAACAGCTGTAATGTACAAACCAGTTTGATCACGATAACAACTGGGACATATAGCATCACATCACAATACATCATACATTGCACAAAGCATACTGCAGTGCATGTAAGCTATATTGGAACCCATGTAAGTGTAAGGTGCCTGAAGGTGATCTTAACACCATAATTAGCTCGACATGCTCTGACGAAGGATTTGGGATGAGCATGTTCGTTCTATGGTGGATCACTGAATGGAATGCTCACCGGAACTACATGTGAAATAAACCAAGCAACTCATTACTGTAAATGAGAGTATGCAGGATTACAATAACCACTAAGCTGATATATATATATATCATGTTAGATTTATTCAGTACTTGGTATACAGATCATCCTGCATGATAAATCATCTTGGTATATTGTAATACCAGAAATCACCTGCATACAAGTGTGTATAGTGAACAATTCCACACGCACTTACATATACTCAATCAGCAAGTACATGAACATAAGTCACTGCTTAAATAAGTCACTACACTTATGCATCACTTATGTATTATCAAATATATGACCTTACACTGATTCACAAGTGTAATAAATTATCACTGACACTACTATGTAGATTGATAATGCACTGACTCGAAAGTGCAATAATCAATAATTGAACAAGGCTACAATTCAAGCAATTGCAATATCTTTATGGCAGGAAAGATTGACCAGTAAATTAACAGGTTGAGCAACAGCTCCTCCAAATAGTTACTTCAAGTTAGAACAGCCTCCAAATGGACAATATTCAGGTCTTATACTTTCAAGGCGCGCAGTTCATATCTCTAATCGATCTGTCCCATGTCGGCTGGCATATCATCATCTGCCACCTATACAAATCCTAATCAGAGAATCTGCATTTGGACAATCCTAATCAAGACAGTTGATTTCATTGTCCCTTGCTGATCTTTGCCTTCTTCCTACGAGGAGCCACGTCCAGCACTTCTTCTTCATCACTGTCACTGCTCATGGTGCATTTCAATTGAGTTATATACTCATGTGTCCAACATCTCGGATATTTCCTAGATTGCCTCTTCGTCTCTTCAGACGCCCCAGCCTTATTCTCAACCATTGAAGTCAATCCAGTATCCGACCCATATGGTTTCTTTGGTGGTACATGAACAGTCTCCACCACAGAGGCTGGGGCATCCTCAGATATGGCCTCAGACTTCTGCTCGGTGATAGGCTGATCATCTGGCTGAACAGGTGAGGTCGGGGAGGTGCCCTTTGGTACCCAGTGAAGTTCACCCTTCTCATCCATGATCAATTGCAGTCCCAGTCTCTTCAACCTTCGAGCTTCAGCTTGTTCTTCAGCATCGTCAGCTACCAAGTCATCGAACTCGCTGACGTCATCCTCGGTGTCATCATATTCAGGCGAAGTTGGCTCCCATTTCGGACTGGCAGTGTCCATGTCATATATGACACCCGCGTCATCTTTGTCATCCGAACCTGGTAGCTTCTCCTTACTGTTAGTGACACCTGCGTCATCATTGTCATCAGAATCTGGTAACTTCTCCTTACTCCAGGACACAGCGCCTGTACCCGAATCTTCACTGTCCGTAGGCGCTGAGTGTATAGGCTTACGCCCCGTGTAGGGAATTCCACGATATTCGTCATCGTCAATCACAATCGTCGGATTCCAGTACCCAACGCTGCTGATCGGTAATGAGAATGGCGCTACCGGCGCCTTCAACTGAGTGGCGTCTTCCAGAAACCAGCCGCCGCCCCTATTACGCTCCCAGCGGCGTAGCGCACCAGAAGGGTGGACGATAATATGCTGCCAGCTATAATCAAGTCCAGGCTTTCGCTCCCCATAGTACGAAGTCAATGGCTCGGGAGTCCCCTTCCGAGCCCATTGCCATCTCACTGCCCCAGTGCGCATAAATACAATATGCCAATCGAATGGCTTGGCCGGGCTATTGTTCCCTGGCACAATAATCATATCAATACATGATACATAGTACCATCCAGTTTGATCACGATAACAACTGGATGTCAAGTGATGACGATAGATGGGGACAGAATAATCCAACATGCTGTAGGGCTGGATGGAGAAATCTCCAGACCCGGAGGCATCATACAATGCCCATATAGCAGCTGGTCACTGCTGAGCATTGTCCACACGTCCTACATATCATCGCTGGAGCAAGAACAACAACCATACTGCATTGTGACAATTGATTCAGTAATGATCAGCACAATAAGCATGTACATACTCAGATCGGTACTTACATATTGAACTGACAGAGGTTGTTGTGGACACACACACACACACACACATTGTGTTGTGTTGAACTGCTTAGATTATTATCAAGCCGTGTCCTGATATATTTGGAATCTAGAGATATCACTTTGATATGCTCTCAGTGCACAGCCATATGCCCAAATATATCATAGGTTCTGACAAGTTATCACTTAAGTGGTTAATCCGCTTACAGTTGATACACCTAATAAATCATCGGGAAGTGAACCAACTTCCATGGGTTTCAAATCAGTAAAACCCATATTTATGATCAACCACAGATGTTGATCATCAGAGATATTCACTATTATGCCATGAAAATTATCATGTGCAAAAGTGAGATAAGTTGCATTAGTTCTGTAACTTGCAACTTCCACACACACCAAGGCACGGTATCGATATCTCCGATATCTGATATATCGATATATCGGCAATATCGGTATCAGTCGACAACTTTTTTACGACATATCAGAATATCAATATCTGTCGACAACTTTTTAGCACATATCAATATCTGTCGACAACTCCGAAGCACATATCAATATCAGTCGACACCTCAGAAGCAGATATCAATATCTGTCGACATGTGACGCGCACATTTGTGATATCGATATCGATCGGCGATATCGATATCGGAAATGGCAAATGCGATCCGGCAAATTGCCTTTGGGGGATTTTGATTTGATAGGGAGCTATCGTATATCGGACGCACTAGATACCATTCGGGTCCGAATGGTGTGCTGCCAAGATGGCAAGACAATTTTTAGCCGCGCCTGCCAACACTGCAGGTGTGGAGTGAGCTTTCAGTGCTTGTGGTGCCATGCACTCCGACTTACGCAAGTGCTTGAGTGAGGGCATCATTGAACACGCTATGATGGCGGCCACGAGCTTGAAACCTTGAATATGTAGTTTGCCACTTTGCCTAGCTAATATAGACTAGTGGACTCTTATACCCCACACACGGTGGTGGCAGTATGTATGATTGTAAATAGTAGTGCAATTTATGTAGCGGTATTCTGAATCCACACTCAGGTAGCTATTGTTTGTGATATATATCGATATATGTGATATATATCGATATCGGTGATATGTATCAATATCGGTTAGAACTTGTAGGTATCAATATCTGTCGACAACTCGGTAGGTGATATCAATATCTGTCGACAACTCGGTAGGTGATATCAATATCTGTCGAGAACTTTTTAGCTCATATCAATATCTGTCGACAACACAATAGGTCATATCGGTATCTGTCGACACATAATTTTAACATATCAGAATGTATCGATATCTTTTTTTGCAACCGATACCGTGCCTTGACACACACCAAGATATATTACTGAGGTATATAATCAAATGGCCAAAAAAGGTGAAAAATGGGTAAAAATCGTTGGCGATAAATTTGAAAACTGAAATTCCGACCCCATTTTATTTTAAATTATGATTTTATACCTATTAAGGTATCAGAAAAACATAATGACCATGGTCATATCTCGTGTAACACCCTAAATATCAAGTGTGTAATATCTAGGGGTATACAGAGTTGCTGTACTAAAATACATAAAAAATAAATACGTTAGATCTGAAAATGAAAATTTCGGTTTCATTTTTTTCGTTATCCTATTTTAATGGCTATTGAAAAATATGCTCAAAATAGTACAGCACATGTAACACCCTAATACTCCCTAAATTCACGTGTACAGTTACAGGGGTGTAACATACCTCCTAAAAACCACGTGACACACAGTACAAAATTAAATGCAGTTTTGCTTAAATATCTTTGCAAAATGTTTATACTGCTTTAATTTAACATATTTTAAGGTTACTGATGGCAAGTAACACCCTAATATCACTGTGGGAGATAAGGGTCACTGTAACGTTACATACCCTAAATATCACCTATGTAATAGGAAACACTTCGTGTTTGGCATATATGTCATGCTGAAATCAGCACAAACATGACAATATTTCGGGCAACAACCCAAGAACTGTAGGGCAACAACCCAAAAACTGCAGGGCTACAACCCAAAGACTGTAGGGCTGCAACCCTAAAACTGTATAAGCTGCTTCCTATAAGGATTGCATGCTATATCATGAGGTATAAAGGCAATTGACAACTGCCTGTGCGTTCACACTTCCTTGAGAAGGGAAGAAGGTGGATAGGATTCACACATATCCATTTTATATTCCGATCTGGTGATTTCTGATAGATTGCTTTTGATAAAACCACTGCATCCACAAGTAACGTTGAAATCTGTACAACGTTAAATCCACCGTCACTGACACAAAGTGTAAAATCGGATGGGAAACTACATCCCAATGACTATAAGTTGACTCTTGCTCAGCATTTACATCCTCGAGTAAGTTCGGAATGCTGAACTATATACATAACATATAACCTGATACCATGCTTAATTGCATATCCTGGATCAGAAGATGATAGTTATATAATGTATATATATATATATCCCACCTGATACACTTTGGCACTATAGCCGTACATAAGAGTGGGAAGGACAAGTGCATCGCTGTAAGACTGGTTGATATAGTCCCAGTGCTGAAGGCAGAATATGGCACCCGAATAACAGCTGATAACTGTTGGTGACCACCATGCAAGACCTTCCAAGCGTAACTCCTTTGTCCTAAGATGCAAGTGAATTGTTCATCATATGTCGACATCACATAAAAGCATTCTGAGGAAACCCCTATATATTCATATGAGTTGTCATCACTACAAATAACATGGGTTTCGAATCGTCGGAATGAGTATAACTCCGATGAATTCATTAGTACAGAACAGCTGCTGAGATTATTCCTCCGGCTGGATTGCAATCATTCACAATCCCTGTACATTCCGGTGACATATTTTGCACTGGTCTGATCACCACATTTGGTATAATCTGTGATATATAAATCATCAGAAGAAGCGTTGCAATCAGTACAATGCTGTCTAAACTCACAAAGATGAGTAATAGATATTCTCAGATGTAATAAATTGAGGCACAATGTGACCTACGCTAAAATCGCGTATGCTCGGGCACTGTATTGTGACCTGCGCTGAGATCGCGTATGCATGGACACAATTCATACAACCTCCGGTACAAGCGGATAAGGTTGACTGCCACGCCATCACATCTGAAATTAATAAATTACTCAGAGAGAAGGTGTTGACATCAGCACAACACCATTATACATATAGTCATGAGGATTTTAAAGAAGACACAGTCTCTCCGATATTGACAAACATGGTACATATGTTACCATGTTCTCTGATATTTGATATCCCACAGCATACGATGATGGTAATAGCAAACCACTTCGCCGCTGGAGGGTAGTGTTGTATTTTATGCAGCACATGCATGGGCACTATATGACCCACGCTGATGACGTGAATTCGGGCTGCATCCCAACGACTGCAATGCACCTTCGGTGCAATGGGCTGCATCCCGAGAACTGCTGTCCAGCTTCATAGTAAGCTTCCACGTCATCACATATAGAGGTCGGACCTATGTTGTATTTAAACGGCGCTTGACAACCGCCTAGCAATACACTTCCTTGAGGGGGGAAGATGATAAGCTAAAAATACAACTAAAACCCAAATAAATAATAAAGACAAATAATAAAACAAAATAAGTTGCATCATCGTTTTTGTTTTGGTAATCGTGACTATATACAGTCAAACCATGCAGAACTCCATGAAGATGACATACATATATATATCAAACATTTCTAAGGTCATCAGCCATGACATACATATGAGCTTGATTTTGAAGACCTAGACATTGTATACATCTGGTCTATCATGTATCCAGACTAGAATTGTATATTGACTCGGTGCAAGCACCATAGCCTCTGCCACCGATGATCATTGAAAAAGGGCAACCATTCTTGATATTTCATACATATCATCTGATTGGATCATTAAAGGTGTCAAGATTACTCAATGCAATATGCAGGCTACGACCTGAGTACAACACCTAGAAAGGTCAAAAGCCACTGAGCTGACCAATGCAGCATAAATGCTAGCTGCCTTTGAAGACTGCATAATAAGTCTATTACCCTTATGTCTTGAAATGTATCTGTGTATTGGCATCTCTTGGAGGTAATCATGCCTGCTGAATGAGCCATACCAATCATCTTGTCTTCATTTATCATTACATATCTGATCATACCGCCATTGAACAATGCCTATTCTGTGAGATTATTATATCACGAGGCATTTCAGTAGTGCACATTAAACAATTGTAGTGCAGCAAAGATCATCAGCTCTTCATCATACCTAAAGGTTGAGTTGTTGTCAATAAAAGTATTGATTTGTCAGACACCATATCTCAGAGGTCTATTCATCACGGAAGACAGAATCTGTGCAATCATGGCTATTCAGCCTCCAACATAGCTAACATAGCTATATATCCAGCTTATGACCCAACCGTTGGTAAGCGGCCTCTACGCCATATGGCTAAAGATGGCAAGTAATCTCTTCGGTCATTCTTGGGCATAGTCAGCCAATTCAGGATATTTATCCCGAAATTCTCCAAGAGCCACTCTTGTTTTCCATGTGTCATATGAAAACAGCCAACATACCGCCCTCTCCTTCAACAAGGGGGAGTGGTTATGCTGTAAAATTGACCAGTCTGATCATCATAAAGTGACAGATTTAAGAAAATCGATTGAAACTTGTATTGAAAATGACTATTCCTTAAGATAAGGTATTGCACCTAAGGGAATAAAGGCTTCATCCTCTGAAATAGGAAAGGAGTTTTTCACTAACTCTAGTTCCTGAATCCAGAATCACATAGAAAATATATTCTATCCTGTGCATATAGAAAGTACATTAGATTCAGATTCTGAGCATACAAGTGGACTTGAATGCACTTGGGTTTGTACTGAGTTGCAATTGTCCAAAGTTTTATTCTGACATCACTACTTATTTGTGGAATAGCATACAAATGGTATAAACCATCCACATATAGATTGACATCATACTTGTGGTTTCATATCATTTTGGCACATAAGACACGCATGCTTCATTGAGGAATTAAGACTCTTTGAAAGATCATTCCGGAATGTTTAGAATTGTCGCCCCGTCCATTAGGCCACGAAGTCTTGGAAAAGCCATGTCGGGACTCGAACCCGCAATCTGCATATGGTTTCCAAGCGCAGTTCATTCTGAATAATGTATGCCCAAAAATAAAATGGATACCATAGAGATAAGTGATCATGTACTGAAGAAGATACACATATCACTAGGCGATGCCATGTTCTAGTCACAATGAAATGACACGTGCCAGCCATCCATCAACTACGGAAATACAACTCGTAGTAAGTTGTTGTCATTACAAGACACTTCTTAATTGACTCTCCATTAGCTTCGATACCAAAGTTAACTTCGGTACCATCACTGAATTCGTTGTTCATTATGACAATCATTATCCAGAAGCATTGTCTAAGTTGGGCACACCATTGTCTAAGTTGGGCACACCATTGTCTAAGTTGGGCACACTATAGTGACCCTGAACTGACAATGTATGTGGGCTGCAACCCAAAAACTGCATATTGAATCATAGTGAATTGACATGAACATTTGACATCATCTGGCATTTGCCACATTCAAAAACGTCAGGCATATTGCCGGTATGACGTAGAGAAAATCGGTGTTCATATTGACATTGTTACCTCGAAAGCATTCGATGAGTAATCTCAGTCTGATTTTCTATCAAACCATTTTCACATAACATAATGATTAAATAGCATTCTCCATCACCATCTGATTGGTTTGATACACCTCTTTTTAAAAGGGGGAGGAAGGAGTATAGATTCATTCATTCTTCATACAGCTGCCACAATTTGATTTACATCATTGTGATTTTGCTTGGAAGATTAAAAATCTTATCAAAAGTTCCAGCATATGTGTATAGCAGTCATAAAGTTGATGACACGGTACATCATGCCGATTGAAGCATCAAATTAAGTCTTATTTGACTTACTGACACATGAAGTTCATTATGAAGAAATCATAGATGCATATTTCTCCGGCTCTATCATATTATATGAAGGGCACTGACATAGGAGAACGATGGTTTTTCAAATGTGAATAAGCTATATTGTAAGCTTACGACCATCACTTTGACGTCAACAGCCTGAGATGCTGATTGTCGAAATTCAAGAGTTGAAGGATTCGTTGAATCAGCCTTGGTAACATGTGTTTTGATTGATGAATTGTTGATCCATGGTTTCTCCCCAAATCTAGAGAAGCTGGCACACAAGTTGTTGCCAATGTCTTAAGTAAAGCATCTGAGCAAAGGATTGCCAGTTGTGCCATCAGGCATCGAATTCCATAACAGCAAAGCCGAGTGAGTGAGATCCGCCACTCTACCTATTTGCCCGTCATTCCTTCCAGGTTCATGACAAGAGACAATTCATGAAAGTCATACACCAATGCATAAGTCACATGCATGGTTGAACAGTTTGTATCCGAATGCAACCCCATCGAGGTTAAGCATCTAGACAACAACTCTGGCCAACAAAAAGCCTTCCTGTCTTCGGGTATCTTGAGCATTCTCATTTCCAGCTCCATCATGGTCAAGGGAGCATCATGCCTGTGCCTTGCCGGGACGCTACTCCTCAAAGCCGCACACTTGAGGCGAGCCTTACGAGACAGTGACCTTTGGCCTGTGGGGCGTCAACCCCTTATCAAATCCTGAACACTTGTTAACACCTGGATAAATTTATCATGATGCAACTTAAGTGGGATTATAAGTTCCACATAATCATATTGTCTACGTATGCTGAAGGCATAACTGCCGCATATGGTCACAATAGGTCGCAGCTTCTATAACATTGTGGCTTCTGAGTCAAAAGCTGATAGCCGATGACTTTTGCCAATAATTGCCGGCCGAATAATAATCAGGCCGTGGAAACATGTACCCAAGGGTTTTCGTCGATCGGTCGTATATATATCAGGGCTGCATCCCAAGAACTGTAGGGCTGCATCCCGAGAACTGCAGGGTTACATCCCTAACATTTTACCCTGCATCAAATTAATATGACAGGAGCGGGAATTGATCCTTCCTTGCTGAGGTGTAGTGAGCCTTGTACAAATCATACCCTTACACAGATACGCATATGCGGGTACCAATATCTGTGAAAAACTGCAAATGCTACCTTTGCCAAGACCGTGGTTTGTCATCGGATCCTATGGCCAGTCATCCGAAGCTACCGGAGACATCGACTGAGGTAGACGGAGTTGTGATCCTAAGTTATGCCTGACAAACATAACTAAAATAAATTTCACATTAGTACGTGGCGAATCCACTCTGCATCGACAGATGTTCGTCAAAGCGTGCGTACTGGACTAAAAAAAAATGAGGAGTTGAGCAGACCGGTTAAGGATTATAAGTCCAATTCCGTTAAGCAGGGCCACTCCGTTTGCATTAAAACAAGCCCCCGGTGAATTAACTCCGGAAACATCGGGCTCCCCGAACCGCCTGTGAACCTCCAAAGTAGCTTCAGGAGGGGAGGAAGGGTTGGGTGCACTATACATAATAACTGTGGAAACATGTACCTAAGGGTTTTCGTCGATCAGTTGTATATATAAGGCCGAGAATCGTTCGATTAATGAGAAATTGTTAATTCGTGGGATCATCGTTCGCAAAGGCGTCGACGGTTAGCGCAAATAATCCGTAACGTAAACCTCGGATACCTTGAATCGTCACTCTGAAACACGATACGCAGTTCCAGCGTCAATCTGTATCACGAAACGCAATTCATTGAACCTTGAATCGTCACTCTGCAATACGATACGCAATTCAAAGGGGGCTACATCCTAAGAACTGTAAGGCTAATGCCTAAGGTGAGGGTTTAAAGTGGACTCAGTTTCCCCCAATATCCTAAAAACACCATGAGGGACGCCTCAAATCGGTGTAAGAAGACTGGTACCAGCAGAAGCAACAACAACAAAGACATCAAAGACATATACAAAGGTATGCCCGTTGTGAGGTCACAACTCTTTTAAGAGGGGAGATCTGTCAGGGTTATGACCGATGACACATGTGTCATACATGTCATACATGCCATACGTGTCATACCTGTCAGACATGTCATACCATGTCATGTCATGTCGAGTCATGTCATATATTATAATGACAGACAGTCGCCAGTACGGTCGACTATGATTGCACATGTCATCGAGATGATAAGGCATATCATCTGTCATTTATTCAAGGTAAGACTTGAATGACACATGTCATCGAGAGGCCAGTATGTCGGACTCGAGATGGCGAAGCAAGATGCTATCTTGAAGTACCGAATGGTTCGGAGAAGAATTCATCTTCGCTTCTAGCATGTTCTGAACAAGCATGCGAGTATCATATGGCGAACGCATTATTCGTTCAGCCGATACTAGTCGTTCAACCAATGCCTTGGGTTCACAACCCAATAGCGGTGTCATCTATGAGATGAGAGGCATTCGGTATAGATGAGGTAGCGTTGTGCTACAGCAGTATCTTCGGACGAAGCACTGCACTCATCACCCGCTCTTACGTTGCCCGAGTGTTACTGTTCAATAACGCACCGTGCTATCTTATCATATCATATCATATTATATCTTAAGGCTCGCTTGTGAGACCTTAACAGTAGCCATCAAACCTTATTGCTTATTCTAATGACGATACCGTATATCCGCGATCAATAAATAGCTAGCAGTATATTGATACGAACGCATACGGTATCGTCACATACGGTGTACGGTGTCGTTCGGGCTAGTCTGAGTATGCCATATCAGAATGTGACATTGGCCATATCTCAGTACCTTCGTTCTTTAGAGGCTGAGTGTTGAAGGCACTCGAGTATCGAGCCGCACTCGGCGATGGCCCGTGCATGAACCGCACACCAAACTGTCGGGAATATTTTTTCATTAGCAACGAAGCATTAGGATATCGATACCATCACACGCATGGTTTATCTTATTGGCTACTGCCCAGTGGTACTAGTCATAGTACCAGAATCGAATCTGGTACTATCACAAGTACCAAAACGCTAGAATTTTTTTTGATGTCCTCCTCCATCCTGATGGTGATATCCATGATATACCATTACCTTAACGACCCAAACTGAGTTGTATTATGCCCCATTGGTCCATAGGTTATGTGTAGCCCTCCCAGTGGATGCATATTGCCAACAAGGTGGAGTTTTGTGTTACACAATGGTGTCTCACTTGTCTTCGAAATCATGGCGCTACTTTCGGATTTCTTTTTGAACAGACTTGGGATTCTATTCAACCCAGCGATGGCTCAAATTGAAGCTGTATAACATGGTCAATGATGGATGTGAGCATGGGGCAGTTGGCATACTGCCCGTCGCTGAAACTGCGACATGCTAAACATCCCATCTCCACCAAATGGTCCAACTCAAGATTCCTTAAGTATGAGGGCTATCGTCGATTTTGGAGCCTAGTCGTGGCACTAAAGCTACGAAATAAGTATATTATAACGTCGGATCGCCTCACCAGCGTTTATGACATCAAAAGTAAACCCATATATTGATTTTTCAAGACCTTTACATGCATGAGAAGTTGCCGTACTTGGACTCTACACATGGAACTTAAGTACGAAACCGCTCCCGATATTACTACAAAAAATGCTGAGAGGCCATTTTATCACACCCTTGGGTGTTATCGAATCCCAATACTGGCGTTAAAGACGTTCAAATGGCACAACGCATGACGACCACTTAGGATACATCCCAATAATGAAATTTGACATCATGCATGCCACCTCGTGGCCACATAGCGTGCCCTTTTAAGTCACCGCGCGCTTGGTACTTGTGACAGTACCAGAAAATTTAATTAATTTTATGGCGTTACACCCCCCAAAAGCACACCGCACATACACATACCTAAAGTTCACGAGAGTACATTTCAGCATCAATAACAATTCAAAAGGGTCCTAAATGATTTTTCAAAACCTTCATGGGACTCATACACCCCATCTAGTGCCCATAATAAAGCATACATTTTGGTACTTGTGACAGTACCATACCACCGGGCAGTAGCCATTATAAAGTAGTAGCCGAGACCCCCATGGTCAGCTTATCATTGTGGCATTCGCAACCCCAACCCCGAAATACGGTATTACGACACCTATGGTAGGACCCCCGCTCCCCCCCCGTGTATGGGGGAAGGTGTTGTTGGGTGTGCTTGCGGTGGCCGCTGCGCATCCAATCGGGAATCGTTGTCGAATGCGGATGTCGTCATTGTGATTGTCATGGCACGTGTCATGTCAGATGGAAGTAAACAGTTCCGAGTTCCAGTTCGAGTTCCGAGTTCGCACTTCCGCAGCTAAAATCGATAAAACGAGGGAGGGGGCGGGCCACGAGGCGGGGCGGCGGGCCAGCGGGGGGGCGGCGGGGGGATCGCTTTCAGAGGCATCTCTTTCTTTTGAAGTTTGATACTACATACTTGCATACTTCCTATCGTATGATATTTAGTCTTACAGAGCAATATCTTTTCGTGTGCTGCTTCTGCAAGAACGCCTTTATGCAGCTGATGCAACGATATTTATCATCGGTAGCTTCTTGAAAAAGACAACGCGAAAATTTGCACATCGTGAAAGCGTAAAGCAACCGTCGCGTACACCAAACACGTGTGCTGAGAACTACATCAAACGCAGCGCCGTGTCGATACTACTCCAGGTACTCCAAGAGGTGAAAAGGAAAGTGTCGGAGGAAAAGTCGTTCGCTATGATTAACCGCGCGTGTTGTGTCCGCGTCTTATGCACACATGCTACCTCCGGCTTTCATCAACTTTAAAAGTTGTGCAGTTTATCACTGCTGGCTTGTAGGAGTATTGTCGAAGTTTTAGCATCGTTAGTTTGGAGAAGTATTATCATGTGGCGTTAAACTCATCGTACCCGCAGCTGAAAGTTTAACGAGTTACACTAGCTTTGAAGTCTTAGCTACTTAGCGTCGTCAACATAGCTATGCAGCACTTTCTACCCATACGCCAGACATGTGATCTCAAATAAATGAAGAAACGGCTGACTTTTGAGATCTTATGCCCGCATACTTTGATGCCGTAAGAGAAATATATTATTCTCTCGTTAGCGTTCTCTTGTTTCACATATGCTAGCTTGTTCTGTAAAGCAAGTATTGCGATCTCAAGCATACGTGGGTGCGCGAAGCAGGAGGGCCACGCCGCTTTGCCTCGGAATCGAGATCACGACGAGCGATGTACGACGTAGCTGACGAACTACATCTTCAAGTTCTGGAGAGGACACAGTGCTGGCTAAGCCGTAAAAAACGGCGTCGACAAACGCAGAGCGGTGAGCAGGACACGGAAGAAGGTGAAAGGTTCGTCATTTTTGGCCTGGCCGGGGCTCCCGAGCTGAATGGTGTCGCCGTGCGACAGGCTGGTCCGGAGGAGGACGGTCGGGTACCGGTCAAGCCAGATGTTCACTGGCAGAACCGCTCTGCTTGCGGCCTTAAAGTGCGCCCCAAGAATCTGCGCCCGTTCGAACCGGCGGACGCCAGTGCGCTCGGGGAAGACAGCGATGGCACCGGATTCAGCGACAGTGACGACGAAGACACCAACGACGAAGACGCTACGGAGAACCGACCGATGGAGACTGATGAGGGCGTAAGTTTTGGCGTCGAGCCTGAAACGCCGAGCTTGCATCCTGACGTGCAGCGGCTGCTGGTTGAGCTAACACGACGCGTTCCTGCACGGGAGGTGGCCACCACTTTGGACACACTCGCGCACAAGGCCATCTCCAGCACAGTGATCCGCGAGTGCTGGTCCCCCAACGACCTGGCAGCGGCCATCGCAGCGTGCCTCGCGCAGCTGCGGCGGCGCACAACACGCATTAGCTTACAAGAGTGGGCCGGATACCGTGGAGACAAGGCAGCCGAGCGCATGTTTGTCATTAAGCACAACCGAGCGGACGTCAAGCAGCACGAGTATGCGCCGCGGTACACTGGCCTCATCTTCGACAAAGCCCTCCGCGCGGTGTCCACCCTGCTGCTCACGATCGGGGACGACGTGCATGCGAAGGCCGCCGTGGTGCGACTCCTCGGGCGCATGCGCGGCGGCACGGCGCTTAAGGCGCTTCTCACCGCGGCGGCCCCTCACGAGCGACACAGCCGTCCCCGCACCGCCCTCGCTGGCAGTGTGGGCATCTTCCCTGAGGGTGCCGCCTACCCGGAGAACACCATCCCGGAGAACGCCTGGCTGGCGCTGGCCATTCTTTCATCCGGCGCTGTCCCAGGCACGCCCGCGCCTGCGGAGACTCTGCGGGAGCTGCTGTGGGCAGGTGCGGGGACAGTGGTGAGGCGAAGGCTGCGGAACATGGAAGACGGAGATGCTTGGGACCATGGTGAGGCGGATGCGTACGGTGCGTCTCTGCCGGGGCCGCGAGGCCGTCCAGTGCATTCCAACCCTTCAAATTTGATGCACGCACACTTTGGGTACGATTTTCGCAAGATACCTTGTCCGCCCGATGCGTTTCGGCTCATTTCACCTGGGATTTCTATGATAGCTTGGTGCGTTCCCAGCTGATCGCGCACATGCACCTTAAAGTCTGAAGTACGATATCTCCCGGGGCGACTGTTGCATTTTCAGCCATCGGTTTGGCTCAGCGTTGCCGGACTAAACCCGTGCATGTGACTGTGCTCGCTCAGGGATGAAAGAACCCTTCGACGCACATCTCGAGGGACTACCGCTGCGTGAGGCGCGCAACGCCACCCGGCGGCTCGCGTCACTTGCCGACCGCGAGCCCTTCGAAGAGCAGCTTGCGGAGCAGGACACCGCAGACGCGCACATGCTTCACACGCTCGCAAACCTGTGCGCCGTCCCGGAGGGCTGCGCGCTGTTCTTGGACAACCGGCCGGATGCCGTGGATGGGCAATACGGTTACACCTACATCACTCTGAAGAATTACCTCGTGGCCCGCGCCCACCAGGCTCGGGAGCAGTTTGAGAATGGCGACCTGGCCAAGGCCGCGCGCGCCGAGGGCGGGCCGATGCAGTTCGAGGCGATGGATCCGACGTTGGTGGACTTCCTGCTCTTCTCCAGCCCGGAGACCGCAGCGTCGGAGCACCGCCGCAGTAACAACCTCCGGAGGTGCCTCCGCTTCACGCCCATCGGGGACCCCGCAGAGGCCCCGGCGACACATCTGCACATCGGGCTGCCGCCGATGCTGTGCGCCTCGCTGGCGGCCGAGCGCATCGGAGCGGAGTTCCGTGCACGGCCGCAGTCCCCGGCGGTGGCCACCGTATGCCACGGGGTTATCAGCCGGCACGAGGACTTGAAGAAGGAGGACCACGGGTACCTTGGCCACGTGGCGCAGCTATGCGTTGCGGTGATGACCGCCGTTGCGGACTTCGCCGTTGTCCCAGAGGGTACGCGCGAGGAGGCGGAGTTCGTGGACGACGATGGCGGCGCGGTGCTGGCTGCCTACTGCTCCTTCGCGCTGGGCTTTCTGGAGTGCTGGGGAGGGCGCTGTGCGCTACCAGATCTGTCGGGGGGCGCGGCGACGGGCGTGGAGAATAGCGCGGCGGAGTGGCAGTGGGAGGATTTGGCAGCGGATCTTGCCAGCGGGGCGGACGACCCCGCGGCGCTGGCGTGCGTTGCGGAGTGGACGGCGCGCATCCGCTCAGTGCGCGCCCGGCTGCTGCTGCTCACTTGCGATGCGGCCGCCCCACGCAAAGGGCTGTGGGTTGCCCCGCGCACCAGTTCTGTCGGGGGGGATGGCGCTCACGCGAGTGTCCAGGTTTGTCGGGGGCGTACGCGCCATGGGTTCGTGAGCACGGCGGTGGCAGACGCGAAGGCGGCACGCAACACGCAGAGCGCCTTCCTGCGTCGCACCGCCGAGTTTCTCTCGCAGGCGGCTGCGGCAGTGACGGAGGAGGCAGACGCGGGCGCTGCAGGCGGGGCCGACGACGCCGCTGCCTTAGGAAGCGGCTCGGACTCGGAGGAGGAAATGGGGGGGGCTCAGGAAATGGGTATGTCGAAAATGCACCAGTTAGCGATGCAGGGCAAGACGGAGAGGTTGCAGAAGCTGCTGTCACGGCCGGCGTCGAAGCGCGGGCATGTCGACACGCGCAATGCGATGCAGGAGACCCCGATGATAATGGCGGCGTGTTACGGGCACACCGAATGCGTCACCTTGCTTGCTAAGGCTGGCGCGGATCCCACGCTGGCGGACTGCTCAGGGAACACTGCCCTGATGCGAGCACACACGTCGGTGTTTGCGAGCGACAAGGAGGCTTGCGCGGCAGCTGTGGATGACGCGCTTGAGGCTTGGCAGAGCGTGCACGGATGGGACTCAAGCTTGACGGGGCTTCACTGAGCACGGAGCTTGGCCACCATTGGAAACGGTGGCTGGGGCACAGATATCGTGAGAACATATCACGGCACGATCACATGCACTCCTAGAGGCATTCCATCCTCATGTGATACACATGCGATTGCCCGATTATCGGAGGCTCCGACAGTCAACGTAGCTTCCCCCCCTTGGAGTAAGAGGTGGCGCCCTGGAGAATCGATAGATGTGCCACGTGGGCACCCTGCTGCGGAGCATCCATGCTGTCGTTATGCGCGTGGTATGCCGCAAGGTGGCAAATGACTGCGTCGACGAGCACCCCTGGTTCGAGCTCGTGCCGCTGGATGCTATGACAAATGCTGCGTGGCACGCTTGACATGTCCACCTCTGTCAACTCCCCGCAGTGGCAATGGTATCTGCGCCGAGAACCGCGGCTCTGAAGTATCGGGATGCTTTGCTGCACCGGGAACCGCGGCTCTGAAGTATCGGGATGCTTTGCTGCACCGGGAACCGCGGCTCTGAAGCATCGGGATGCTTTGCTGCACCGGGAAGGATATCGGGATGCTTTGCTGCACCGGGAACCGCGGCTCTGAAGTATCGGGATGCTTTGCTGCACCGGGAACCGCGGCTCTGAAGCATCGGGATGCTTTGCTGCACCGGGAAGGATAGCTGACCTGATGCAGCAAACCATCCAGTGCCGCTCATGAATGGGACCAGCTGACCAAAGGCAGGTCTCTCCCTCTTGCAACCTGGTGCTCTCCTAAATTTGGGAAAGAGGATCTCGAACTGTACGCCAATAAACACATGGAAGAATAAAACAACCCTTCCGGGTTGTGTGGCTTTGTGTAGTGTGCATGAATAGCGCCATTAACCTACACGCCAGCTTATAATTAATTTTGGAATGGATAGAGCGCAGACTCGACTGAGGTGAATCTACTGCGTAGTCAAAATCGCGAGCTCTGTATTGTCAGCGATGCTTTGGGGACGGCATCGACGCTGATGTCAGCCGGCCTGCTAGCCAGGATGCACCAACCATACGTACCCGGAGCGTGCCGAACCGGGGTCCGAAGGCGAGGCTGCCTTTTGAGATACTGCAGACCTTGCTGCAAGAGGGGACATGGGCAGGTGTCGACCCTGCAGATGATGGGTGCGTGCGTCTAGGAGGCGAGCAACAGCCGTACGGCCGCAAGAGATATGTGCATGAGTATCGAAATGTTGCTCATGCAATGTGACTCACTATGAAAACTGGCTTATCCGGCAGCGTCCATATGTGTCAATAATGTAGTATATGCCGTTGGCACAATCAGTATTCAATGAAGCCAGCGCCAACGTGGAGTTACGGTAATCGAGGTGGTGCCTTTCCTCAAAAGGGAGCACGTGCCGTCAGCATAGAGAGAGAAGATTTCAGAAAGCAAATGAAAATTCGACTCGTGGCGTCAGACAAATCCGATCAGTTCATCAGTCAGAAATCAACGATCACGTCAAACGCCGTGAGGGTCAAGAGCAAGGCGCCCGACAGGCATCAAGCCCCAGTTATTGGGAGAACATCGGCATTTTTCATGATAGCCCAACCGCTGACGAGGCGTGAGGTTGGCCAAAACTGCCGCGAGTGGCCTGCGCGTGCAGGCGCACTCACTTGAATCCTTCCTCAGTATGATACACTCACGTGCGTTGTGACGAAATGACGATGCAAGTCTGCAATTAAAGTTATAACTTTCGAACGACTTGATACGATAACGGGGTCATTTTGTAGCTACCCCCTACCATTCTTGTAGCGACCGTGTCATTTTTGTAGCTATGGTGCACGAAGTCGCGCACCCCAGAACTGTCCGGGAAAATCCTGGGAAATCTCCCTGACATTCTTCGTGCTCTTATAGGGGAAAGGGGAAATTCCCTGGAAATTCCCAGGGCACAACCCAGTGTTGGCAGTGTGCGCAAGGATGCGTCACCACACGACACCGCCCTCAGATTTTTTGTAGCCATACTACGCAGTGCATCCTGCGGTACGGGGCGAGCCAGGTCGAAGGAAGCAGATAAAGTAGATATTATCTAAAGTTTGAAAATACAGATTTTACAATTTGAAGATCTTCGTCGACCATAACATTCAGTGTTGCATTAATTGTATATCGACCGCCCGATCGCAATATACTGACTTCTGACCGTGCGACTGGTAGGCAATTTGAAAGTCTTCGTGGACCATATAAACATTAAGTCTTTACATCAACTGTGCGACTGCCGGTGCGACCGCCCGATCGACCACCCGATCCAGATATACTGCTTATGACCGTGCGAGTTGTAGTCACCACTAGCAGATTCGATCGGATACTCACGCATCACGATTGAGGATATGGCGATATCTTTGATATCGTGAGTTTCACGGTTACTGCCACTTCTGCAGTGTTCATCCTGGCCACCCTGCTTGTTTTTTGTCACTTGCTGTGGAGTCGTTATTTAATTTTGCATGGACTGACTGTTTTACCACTGCGCTATTTATGTCAGCGGAGGTGCTGTATGGTGTCTGTTGGTAGGTTTGCGCCTTGAGCCTGACAGGAGAGCTATCGTGCGATGCCCAGCAGCCGCACAGCAGCCGGATCCCGCCAGCAGTCGCATCTTCTGATGTTTCACTGACACAGATATGGTTGGAGATTCGCAATTATCGCTCGCGATCATTTCGGTTACTCCGAACTAAGAAATCGAGCAAGCGCGACTTCTGTCGCCTGGGAGAGGGTCCGATCGGGAATACGACACATCCCGGGTGGCGTCCCGATCGGGGTGTCACGTAGTGACACCGTCCGCAAGGGAGTATCAATTGCGAACGCCCAAAGGAGAGTCCGTTTCCACACTTCTGAACCCCGAAAGCCCTGGTTTATGCTCTAAAGTTTGTAAAAATATTCTGGTTCAGAATTATTGTGGAAGTAGTTTACGTATGAATTTTTAATTTTACGCCTGCTAAAGGCATTTCAGGAGACTTCGTGGCTCCGCGTATTTCCCCCGGGGATTACTTGGGTTGCTCCTGTGAACGATTACCGAACTTTGCACGTCGCTTCTACTGATTCATGCCGATCAGACCGCCGGGGGATCGTACTGCTTTTCCAACATTCCCTGTGGCCACACTCCGTGTTCGTTGTGCGGAGTGCGACGTGTACGGCCGTAGAGTTCTTGCCGAGTGGAGAATTTTAATTCCAGAGTGTAGTCGTGGCAGTACCGGCAGGTGTTTTATCGATATTTGCGGGCGCTGCGGGAGGCTTCATCGTGAAGATTTCTTCACTGCAGTTTGGTGGCCAATTGGAGGTCGCGTAGCGCTTATTTTTCGCGTTTGAAGAGTAAGTTCGCGGCATGTCTTCTCAGAACGATCGTCTGATTCTCTGGACTTCGTCAGTGGCGAAAGGGAAGCTGCAGGATTTGCTGCAAATTTCCAAGGTAAATCTTCGGATGCGATCCATTTCATGGGACAACACATCGTTCCTATGATCGATTCTGGGCTCCTCGAATCGCTCGAGCCAATGACGTGGCGTCGTCGTGAACTTTTCGAGCATATGCATATTACCTCTCACGACACGCAGTCCGGTATTACTGAACATCGCTCGAGGAAGGACCGAGAGCGGTTCCAGATTCCTAATTCTATTGATCGACGGATTATATCAAAGCTATAGGTAACTTCGCGATCGAGTGCTAGACGACTTCATGCAGGCTCCGAGAGACGTATCGCGATTTTAGCTGGAAAGTATCCATACTGTGTGAGTCAGCTGCCAACCGAGCACAACCAGCTTTTGCACCTGCGCTGGACCGTAAATTTGAAACTCTCCCACACTTTGCTCTCGTGTTGCAGGCCTGTTTATACCCAGTTCTCCTTCCCCCAGCCGGAGCCCCCCTCCCTCTTTGCCTTCAGGTACTTCGACACCGTCACGGCTACTGACTTGAGGGAGGACCCCGACCACGAGGACCCCTCTTGGGAGAAGACAAAGCGGCAGAGGAAGCGGGACAGGGAGAAGCAGAAGAAGGCCAGGCAGCAGCAGCAGAGGCATGACCGGCAGCACCAGGCAGCTGAGTCACTGGCTTCGGCCAACAGCACCGCCACCGCCCCAGTCCAGACAGACATCACCGTGGACTGCAACACCCAGTGCCTTGTGCCTTACCTGACCGACCTCCTGACCGGCAGCACCTCAGTGGCCTCCACCATCTCCGAAGACACTCTGGACACTGCCACCACCCCTCCCACCTCCACCCCTCCCCTCCCACCACCATCACCACCTCCCGACTGCCACCAGCCTGAGCTTCAGGCTACTGGTATCCCCCCAGCCACCACAATTGCACCTGACACTGCATCCACTCATACTGCAGTGCCTGGGATGGGGATGCATTGGCAGGGCACGTATACAGGCCTGCTCCACACTGCTGCCGTATGCACCGCCGCACCACAGCCTAGCTGTAACACTCCCTCGGTCACACGCACCCTGGTAGCCATTGCCATGCACTGGTTCTCCTTCACGGTTGCTGTGCTTCTCACACTTTTGCACATAACACTGACGTACACATTCTATATGTCACCTCGGCCGGCTACCACCTTCTCACAGCCGGCCCCTGCCAGTGCTTCGACATCGGCCAATGCCTCCACACAGCCAGCCGCCGGTGGTGCCACGGCACCGGCTACTGCCTCCACACAGCCAGCCTCCGTTGGTGCCACGGCACCGGCTACTGCCTCACCTCAGCCGGCCCCCGGTGGTGCCACGGCACCGGCCACTGCCTCACCTCAGCCGGCCCCCGGCGGCCTTGCCGCACCAGCTACTGCCTCTCCACAGCCGGCCTCCGCCAGTGCTACGGCACCGGCCAATCACACGCCACATTTGCCCTCCGGTAGTGTCACCGCAGCTCCCACCACACTCAGTGAGCCAGCAGCTGCCTCCACACCGCCCCTGGGACACAGTGCCGATGAGGCGCTTGTGGATGGGCACACCCACCGATCACATCGTCTGTACTGACGGTGCAACCGCCGCTGACACCCCTACATCTCTCAGCACTGCTCCTGAGGCCGACACCGCAGTGGCCTCTGCGCAACCGCCTACACCCGGTGCCCCTGACAGCTCCCCAGCCCCCTCGGATGATACACCATACCCCGGGCTTGAGAGTATTGGCCAGTGGGCCGATGTCTCCGAGTCAGACTGCGAGTCAGACACCGAGGGCTATATATCCGCCCCAACACACACCTCCTCCTCCAGTATCCGACACTGACGGTACGGTGCCTGCTCAGCCCACTGCCGATACAGTAATACCTCACCTTTAAGGAAACGCTGAGTTAAGGAACCGGCCAGCTTTTCGGGGGGGAAAAAATACGGAAAAGGCTGGGCTGGAAAAAACATTAAGAGAATTTACCCAAATAAAGGAAATGAAGGCTGCTGGATCATTTCGTTAGGAAATCGTAATGCCATAGTTAAGGAAACGAAGGCTAGCTAAACATCAGGAAATTCCATTATTATTAAGGAAATGTTAGCTGAAATTAAGGAAATTATAGCTGGTATTTCATGAAATTTTGAAAATTTTCAATGGCAAATAAAAGGCTTTTTCTGCACCGCACTTATTATTAAGGATTACGGGCATAACTTTTGATATACTTGGCCATTTTGGCTGAAAAATGAACCACAAATAGGTCTTTCATAGACAAACGGATTTATATATCGTTTGTAAGCATAGGCACAATATTCCGTGAAAGAATTCATTTGCAGTCAAATTTGCAGCGTACGCCTTAAAGCGTAATAGCAATAGACCTGCATGCATTATTATCCAGTAGAAGAGGGATTGGAAGCTCTAATCTGGGGCAGGCGGCTGAGGCTGGTAGGTACTCTGTGCTCCTCATATTCTGATAGTCCACTGGCTTGCGGTCTGATTCTGAATAGATCTCAAGCTCATCCGTCACTGACTTGCCATCAGGCCTGACACCACCGACTCCTGTACCCGTAGGTGTAGTATAGTCCAGGAGCTTAGTAAGAAGGAGGGTGCCTGGCTGTAACCCAGGGTAACTGAATGCAATATCAGTGGCGACCCGTTCTGCTGCAGTGATTTCAGAATCAAGGCCAGTAGTAGAGGGCGGTTGTCCCTGAATAGGGTGCTGAATATACCTGAATATTTCTGTCAGCATAAACATGAGAGACACCACCCGCTGAGCTGCAGTAGATGCTGCAACATATTCTGAACCTGTAGATGATGTCTCTGTGACAGTCTGTCTGACTGTACCATATTGTAGAACCATACCACAGAAGAATATAATCATGCCAGAGTATGATCTAGCTGAGTTTTCCAAGTCTCTGGCCAGGTCAGCATCGGAGCACACAAAGAGTGTGAGCACACGTGCTGGCCTATCAGGGTAGTAGAAGGTCATCCTGTAGTGTGCCGTGCAGTCCAGATACTGTGCAATTCTGATAAGGGCTTTCATTGAGTCCTCTGAGGGACAGGCCACAAACTGTGATAGGTAGATACCTGCATAGTAGATATCTGGCCGTGAAGTCCGGCTGTGCCAGAGCAAAGACCCAAGGATCGACCGATAGGGCTTGACCAGTGTGAGGTCAGGGTCTGCTGGTTTCGTTATTACCAGCTTAGATAGAGTCCATAGGGGTGCGGAAGAGCCTCTCGGGTATATCATTAGCTGTCATAAGGTCTTTAATCTGTCGTGACTGATTGAGGTAGGTACACCCCCTGATCATCATGCTGTACTGTCATCTGAAGGATAGAGGATATAGGAACCAGGTGTTTGGCCTTAAAAGTTGCTCTGAAAGCTGTCCAGAAGGCTCTCTCCAGAGCCGTAGAACAAGCCATACCAAAGTCATCCACATATACCACACACATAGCCTTAACCGTAGGCGTGTAAATGAAATAGCGATACAGGCATCATGTGTAGACTGTCTGAATGAGTGTCCCATGTATTTGAAACTGAGCATAAACTGTTTAACCATCCTCTGCCGTGATGCACCGGCAATTTTGAGACCATATAGTGCATACGAAAGTAATGCATAACTGTATCCCTTAAAAGTATAGCTAGAGGGAAACTGGATCCACACAGGGAACTCAAGCTTAGCATGCATAAAGGCCTGAGACACATCCAGATGTGACACCACCAGCTGAAATAGAGCTGCAAATATAAATAGCAGTCTGAAAGCTGATATTTCTGGGGTAGCCGTGGAGGTCTCCCAAGGAAGGTAGCCTGTAGTTCTGCTGCCGTCACCAGCCATACGGGCCTTAAATATCTGATAGGGCTTGCCTGCTCCAGTAGGGTCGGGTTTGAATGGCATATTATACAGTACAAACAGTGTAGTAAGGTATTGTGCACTAGCTGGAGGTGTCCCCAGCTTAAGCTTTTCCTGATTAACCATATCACCAACCTCCTGATCCATAGCCTTTAGCCAGCAGTCACCAGACTGCGGTGAAGATAGGGCCTGTTTGACACCGTGAGGTAGCTTAATCTCCGGTGCCTCAAGCATATGGAGAATAGTAGAGGTAGGGGCATCAATGAGGAACTGCTCCATGCTGCTGAAACTGCCAAACATATATTCTGCTCTGAGGTCACTGCTGAAGCTGTCAGAGAAGGGCAGGTAAGCCGCTGAATGAGTAGATGGGAATATGATCAGGTTGGCTGGCAGATCAGTGTGCCAGCCAGCCGGCTCGTCGGGGCAGGGCTCCAGGATAACACCGTAGGGCCTCCTGTTGCCTCTGTGGGTATGAGAAGAGCACTGTAAATAGGTGCTCTGATTGACTGGGCAACGAGCTTTCGCAATTGTCCAGATAGGGTAGTGTTCATTAATGCCATTTAGTTTTCTGTAGCAGTCCAGATAGTGCAATAGGTCCCGATAGTGCTGACCATCTGATGTCTGTGATACATATCTGACTGCCATAGTCCAGGTAACTGTGCCATTTGTCTGAATAATAAGCTGAACACATGCATGTGACTCCTCCCCGTCAAAGAAAGAACCAATACCATGAATCCTCGAGCCTGCTGTATCAAAGCTGTCACTGAAAGGCTGAGGTCTGTCATAGGATGCATCAAACTCCCGCTCTGCCTGATGCGGGTCTGGAAAGGAGCCCAAGATCTCTCTCATGTCCTGATGATTATGAATCCAGTGAGGCTTGCCGACATAGTGTATCATATTTGTCTCCGTATCCAAGATCGTATATGCCAGAGAGCTGACTGATACACCAACAAGACGGCCTGACCAGGCCGCCCGCTGAGACTTCTTGGACATGCCTGGCTGTCTGGAGTTCCTCTGCTGCTGAGACATAATGGCATATCAGTTCTGGCCGAAAGCTTTCAGTTTTGCATAGCCATAGTGGTAGCCTCTGATCTGATGAAATGGTGCAGTAGAGATGTTCTTATGAGTTGAGAGGTTCCATATGAAGCCAGCATGGGTGGCAGCCAGAGGCCAGTAGTCCTCGGGCATGCCAGCCGCCAGAAGTAAAAATGCCTTAGCCATGTCAGATATCTTGCCAATGGCATTCTCTGCATGAGGATTGTCTGTATGTAATGTAGGTGATGATTTCTGGTGTAGTATACGATGCTTCTGATAGAAAGCAACACACTGAGGGTCACCCATCTCTGGAGCACAGTCTGTACGGAGTGTAATGGACTGTGGTGCATATCCCATTGCATGTAAGCTGCCGTAGAAATGAACCAGACAGGTATAGTATTCTGATTTCTGTACGAAGGTATATACAAATATGAACCTGCTGACATAGTCAATGAACTGACATCGGTACAGGTGGCCGTTGTAGCCAGCTGGTGTAATAGGTCCGGTCATGTCAGCAGCCCACTTCTGGCCGGG
>LGRX02002735.1:29433-56218 GCA_001247695.2 Cymbomonas tetramitiformis | reverse complement strand
GTCTGGGGTTGTTGGAGCAAGAAGGGCTGGGGTTGCAGCGGTTGGAAGGCTTGCTGCAACAACGGAGGCTGGGACGCTTCCTGTCCTACTTGGAGCATCGGCACCGCCTGAGGCACCGCCTGAGGTTGCTGCTGAGGGCTTTGCTGCTGGGGGGGGAGGGTTGGTGGTGCCTCCGCTGTCGGCGCGCTGGGCGCATCTTCCCCTGGGCTTGCCATGAAGTCCGCCACTTGGCGCTCCAAGGCCCGCTGCTGGCGTTCCTCAGACAGCTTCAGCTGCTGGGCGAAGTGCGCCTCCTGCTGCTTCAGCATCTTCTGGCTCGCCTCCTCCTGCCTCGCTAACACCGCCGTTAGCTCCTCCACCGTGATTCCCCTCACCGATGGGGCCGCCTCGGTAACCTCCGACAGAGCGACAAGCGGTTGAGGGGGGGCCACCGTGCGGGCTGACGGCGCCGGCGCCGCGCCCCTCGTTGACGCACGCCCCGAGGCCGGCATGCTTCCGCTGCCAGCTGAGGATCTCCCCCTTTTTTGACCCTTTGCTGAAGTTTGCGGGCCACCGCCACCCGAGCTCAAGCCCCTACCAACCTTACCCGCCGGCTGCTGCCGTATCCGCGGGAGGCTCAACCTCTCCGCCGGGTTTCCCTGGGAGTTGGCTCCCGCGAGTTGGCTCCTCAACTTCTTCCTCGGTGGGGTGCCAGCGGTATCCACGTCCTCGCCCTCGTCCTCCGCCGGGACGGCAATCGCCGACGCACCACCCTGCGGCTCTGCATTCGCACCCCCTCCCCACCGAGCAAGCACGTCCACGAAGACGTAGTCATCTTGCGTGTAGTGCGGCGAGGAGAAGATGTCACCCTGAAGATCCTTTGCCGTCAATTGCCTCACGATCGGAGGCAAAGAGACACCTGTGAAGAGCCCACAATCGGACGTCGAGCTTGTAAAAAAGAAATTGGGGGCTACCACTTAGACAAAAGCAATTTCACCGCAAGCATGCTCAGCACCCCCCGCAAGAGTACCGATTCACACAAACAAAGAGAATGCCGTACCGTTCTCCAAGCCGTAGTGCTTGTGCAGCTTGATGAGCTTCGGGAAGAAGATTCTCGCGCACTCGTACACAATGTCCGACCCCTCTTCAGTCTTGAAGTGGGCGGCACCACGGGCCTTATCCGTGCTCCCGTGGTTGAGCCGGTTCATCCTGAAGATGTGCGTAAGGTGCGGGGTGGCGTATTTGCCGTGGATTGGCCCACCGCATATGGTGAACCACCCACGGTCTTTCACGTGCAAGATCGTCCCCGCAATATACGCGCCCTTGTATACTTGCCCTTGGTGATACACGACGGATCCCCTCTCGAAACGCCCCTTGGACTTTTCCGTGTACCCCTCCTTCCCATGCACCCCATCCCCCGCCACGTACACCACCGGTGCTAACTGCGGCAGATCACGGTGATGCACCCAACGGGGATAAAAAGCAGCACGTTGCTCCAACGTGGCCTTCGCCCACCCCAGCCAATCCGCGGCAGCGGGCGCCTCCACGACCACCTCCGCCGGTGCGGGCTCTCCCGCCGCGGGGCTCCCCGTGATTGGGGGCGGAGCGACTACCACCTCCGCCGGTGCGGGCTCTCCCTCCGCGGGACCCTTTGTGATTGCGGCATCCTCCACCACCACCTCCGCAGGTGCGGGCTCTCCCGCCGCGGGGCTCCCCGTGATTGGGGGCGGAGCGATTACCACCTCCGCCGGTGCGGGCTCTCCCTCCGCGGGTCCCTTTGTGATTGCGGCATCCTCCACGACCACCTCCGCAGGTGCGGGCTCTCCCGCCGCGGGGCTCCCCGTGATTGGGGGCGGAGCCAACACCACCTCCGCCGGTGCGGGCTCTCCCGCCGCGAGAACCTCCGTGCTCGTGGGGGCGGGAGCGTCCGCGGGTTGCTCCGCTCCCGACGGCGCTTCCACATGCCCCTCACCAACCTCGGGGGGTGTGGCCGCTTCAAGGGGCGGCGGCCATTGCTTGAGCGCGCCTTCCAGCAGCAGGGCGCCTACTTTTGAGAGCTTCGGAGCGTCCTTCTCCGCTTGCGAGGCTGGGTAGACCGTGCGCTTCGCCATGCACTCCGGTCTACCACAGTTGTTCGGCTCTTCAATGCCTTTGGCTACAAGGCACACGTTGTGGTAGCTCGCACCGCAGTGCGAGCACTTGTGCACTCCACGTCCATCGTCTTGCTCGCAGATGAAGCAGCAGACTTCAGGTGCTGGCGGTGGGGGTGAGGGCGGAGGAGGCACGTCGAGCCCACCTAATTCATACCACACCAAAACCATGCGCGTTTACACAAGCAGGGTTTCGGGCATTATCCATACGCATGACTATAGGTTCTACCAACATGTGATTCGAAAAGGTGCTCACCATCTTCTTGCCCTGTATAGCATCTATCGTATGCTATTGTCAGGGCATGATCGAAAGCATTCCAATCTAATGCTTTCCTCACGGCGGTCTTCGGACCTGGCAGCTCCCCCAGTCGTTTCGTCGCCTCCGTGTCGTGCATGTTCACGACAGGGGGCTCCGATCTTCCTCCGCCAGGCTCCTCCACGCATTCCTCGCGACCGCAGTTGAACAAATCTCTCTTTAGGCCTCTTGCCTCTTGACACTTAGGGTGGTAGCGAATCCCGCACACCTTGCATCGCGTAACGAAAGCCCCCTTTTGACAATAGCAGCACCTATCTTCTGGCAGTACCTCTTTGCATTCACCACACTGCACCGCCGGATACTTTTTATTCGCACAGCTAAAGTGAAAGCTCCTATTGCAAACCCTACAAGTCTGCGCTGGAATTAGTTTACTGTCGCATCCAACGACATGGCAGCGGTGGTATTCAGAGGCGTTTCGGGACACTCTCGACCCACGGGTTCTGGCGGGCGCGTTGTTTCCGCCTCGGTTTCTTGAGGTCATTGCAGTTTCCAAAGTGCTAGCTCTAAGAAGTGTTCTTCAAGAATGGCTTCCGCTCGCTTGCACCAACTGGGGCGCTGAGACGCAGTAACTGTGCATGCATGTGTGACGTCAGCTCAGTATAAATCGAGGACAAAACCGCCCAAGCATTTCGGGTACGTCGATGGATCCGGGATCGGATCCGACATACGAGAAAAGTTCATGCACGTGTGACGTCAGCTCAGTATAAATCGAGGACAAAACCGCCCAAGCATTTCTCGTACGTCGATGGATCTGGGATCGGATCCGACATACGAGAAAAGTTCATGCACGTGTGACGTCAGCTCAGTATAAATCGAGGACAAAACCGCCCAAGCATTTCTCGTACGTCGATGGATCTGGGATCGGATCCGACATACGAGAAATGTGCATGCGCGTGTGACGTCAGCTCATTATAAATCGAGAACAAAACCGCCCAAGCATTTCTCGTACGTCGATGGATCTGGGATCGGATCCGACATACGAGAAATGTGCATGCGAGTGTGACGTCAGCTCATTATAAATCGAGGACAAAACCGCCCAAGCATTTCTCGTACGTCGATGGATCTGGGATCGGATCCGACATACGAGAAATGTTCATGCACGTGTCACGTCAGCTCAGTATGAATCGAGGACAAAACCGCCCAAGCATTTCGTGGAAGTAAGTATGTGAAAATGCTTGCAGAGAAAGACAAACTTGTATATATTACTATGGATATGCATACGCGATATGTCTTGGAATCGGAGCAAACGGTGTAGGAGGGCGCGAATATGGGTGGCAGCACGAAACGGCGCCCCAATCCCACAAGCTTTAACGGTATGAATATCTACACCCCGAAACGTGTGTACAAAAGACATGTGATTGTGCTGCTGTGAGACTTCGCGTCAAGGAAGGGTTTACGTGTGTCTTACTAGATTGTTTGGTGACAGGGACGCATATCGGGGAAGGGTTATTGAACGTCACGCTCGTGCGGGATCAACGATCGTGGCTATTTGGGGTGTTATGTACGACTCTCCACATTACGCTGCTTGCAGTGAGCGTTTTTTTGGCGTTGTGTGGCTCCGACGCTGCCTACAATCCGGGACCGAATTGGGATATTCCTCCCGTTCTTATAGACTTGTTACCCCTTCTCGTAGAGGTTGGAGATTCCGCTCGCATTATACCTCTTGGAGTGTGGCCCCTGAAAGATGATGATATGGATACGCTTGAGACGTTGGTGGGGAAGATAGATTTGTTGTGCGAGGCCTGGACATCAGCAAAAGGACAAGGTGATGTTAATCACGCTCACTCAGAGGAGGTTTGTGACGATGTGGAAATGTCAGACGAGTTGGAAGGTGGGCATGAGGAAACTTACGAACGTCCTAGAGGTCAATTGCCGCAAGTAAGTGACGGTTTTGAGGAGTTGACGCGCGGGAATAAGGGTTGGTGGGTCGAGAAGATGCGAACGGCATTTGGGAGAAGCCCTCACCGCATTGCGGGTGCGGTGAGGGCGTATATCGAGTCCCTTCCGGCGGGCTTGAGTTCGAAGGTGCACAAGGAGTGCAATGCGGCATTGGTGTCGTTAGGTGACCGGCGCGAGGAGACAGTGAAGAATTGTGTTGTGGCGAATTTGAGGGACGCGTTATCACGCTTAGCACGACGAAACACACGTGCGAACGTTAGTCTAACGAGGGGGATAGCGGCTGCGGCATTTGGGAGCAACTTGGCCGAGGATAACTTGGTGCGTACGGCTTGCACGATGCTTGGTGTGCATCAACGCGTTGGAACGCTTGGGGTGGTCGGAAATTCAAACTTGAGGGAGGGGGCACACATGGGAACTGAGGAGAGAGGGCGTCGTGGCCTTTGGGAGGGCGTGATGCTTGCGGAACGGAGATTGTCTACCCGATGCTTGACAATGGCGACTTGTGCTCTTATTAGAGCTTTTTGGTTGCACCCGGACAACACTCGAGTTAGTCCTTGCAAAAAGGACGTCGTGTTGGCACGTGACCCCAACACCGGTGCTTTGAGAACACCGAGGGAGTTCGTGAGCAAACATTGGTTGGAAGCCTCTCAACTAGTAATATATAGGAGGTTTCAAGCCAAGTACCCCGCTCTCAAGATTGGGCAACGTTCCTTTGAGAAGCAAGGGGTGTGCAAGCCGCACAATGTTGTGCGGCTGCGAAGGAAGGACAACATATCTTGTTGTTGTAGGTACCACGAAGACATGAGAATGGTCCTTGAGGGCTTTGACAAGGCCCGAGAGGCGGTGCATTCACCATGTGCGTGCACTTCGGCGACATGTTGCCCACGGGTTCGAAGGACACCTGAGCATAGGCGAAAGGCGGTGGGGAACACGGGAATGGTTTGCACTATTGCAAAGGCGGGGAGGTCGACATCAACTTTCGCCGAGAGCTTGTTGTGTCCGCGGGTGGGGGATAAGCATGCCATGGAGTGCTTGAGAGGGAGGTGCGAGAAGTGTGGCGGCTTGGCCAACTTCAAAGTGTGTGACAGTGAGGTGCAGCATGAGGCGCACGTGCCGTGGTCTTGTTACGAGACTTACGGCACAGGACAGATGGACGAGGATGGTAAGGAGATTCGGCGACTGCAGTTTGTGCAGAAGAAGACGAAGCTGGCCGCCTTGATCGCCAAGTTGCAGGCGCTGTTGCTGGGGCACGAGCCGGGGGCTTCGCCAAACTGTCAGTGCAAGGGGAACTTCTTAGTGAATAGCGCGACCGCAGGGCAACCGGAGGCATGGGCGTGGAAGAAGTTGGAAGGCTGCGGGGATTGCGCGTTTCTGCGGCCATATGCATATCACACTTTCATGGTATTACACCAGCAGCGGCAGTTTCAGACGTGCGTCAGGGATTTGCCACTGGGACATGCGGTGTTCTTGTTTGACTTCTCGGAGAATCATTCATTGAACATTCCTCGAGAAGTGCAAAGTCTGCATTGGGTGGTGAAGCAGGCGACCATATTAGTCTGCGTGGTGTGGAGACATGCGTGTATGGCCGTGGATGGGGTGGAATCAACCGCGGAGAACCCAGTGCTGGTGAAGGATTACGTGTACTTGTTGAGCGATGACCGGAAGCACGATCACCGCTTCATTCAGTACATGCGGGAGTTGATCATCAGAGACTACTTCATCGGGAGGGGGATCGCAAAGCCCTTGTTTATCCACGAGTGGGCAGATGGTTGTGCGGGACAAAATAAGTGCGCGGCAGGGTTTGCGGATGTGGCGAATAGCAAATACGAGTGGTCATTAGGTGTACCTTGCCAACGGAACTTCTTTGAGACGGCGCATGCCAAGGGGGAGCAGGATGGGGCGGGGGCGCATGTCAAGCACGCAGCGGCGGTGGCGGTCATATCAGAGGGTGACAAGTGGTATGCCCGCATCAATTGCGCTGCAGACCTGCATGCGTTCTGTTGCGAGAGATTGAGCCGACGTGCGGATAGCAGTTACGCCAAGGCAAGAGCGAGCTTCAATCAACGGTTTTTTTACTTGGTACCAGAGGACGCACTGCACGAGGAGGCGGGAGGATTGCATGCGGTGGATCACAATGCTGGTGCAGCATACCAGGCGGTGGATGGGACGCAGCGCTTGCATTCTGTAAGGGGGGGGGAGGGCGAGGGGAAGTTGATGGTACGTGAGCGTACATGCTATTGTGTGAATTGTTATGCGGAGTGTGTGCGCTCCATTCCGGACTCGGAGGGATGCTTGGAGACGTCCCACGTGGATGCGTGGAGAGATGTGGAGTTGCGGCCGGCTACGGGCGCGGCCGCCGTGAGGATTCGCGGCATGGTGGAGGAGTATGCGGCGGGTGTGAGTGTAGCCGTGCGGCGTGGTAGCATCATGGCGGTGAAGAAGGATCCTACGGACGCATCACATGCCTACTACTTGGTGAAGGCGCTGTCTGGTGTCACGGAGGTCGGCGGGAGGATCCGCCGTGATGACTATAGACAGACATTTGCTCCTGGAGACTCGGTGATTTCGGGGAGATACTTTGAGTGGACGGATCCAAACGTGCGAGATACATACACCTTAGATACTAGCAAGAAGTGCTTGATTCCGTGTGAAGCCGTACTAGCATGTGATGTTCGCCTAGTTAAGAGGGGGGATGTGCACATGCTACCCCTAAGGAGCATTAGCGGTTGTTGGCACTTCTGTGAGATTCTAGTGTTATGTAGATGTATATATTGTATATATTGTAGATACGGCCATGTTGCGGTGTATATTGTTATGACTTGTACATACTTCGAATAACTTCTCCGTATCACGTGCTACATCTCACGCACCCGCAATATATGCAATTTCTGCTTTGCAGCCCTTTTTACAGACGAAATTAGCTCCCCAGCACCCCGTGAATATGACCCGATGTGAAATTTCGCTTCTCATTGCCTAGGTATGACCTCTAAATACTTCTCACAACTTCTAATAACTTCACCGTATCACGTGCAACATCTCACGCGCCCACGAGACATGCATTTTCTGTTGTTGCAGTCAGTTTACAGACGAAATTAGCCCCCCAACGCCCCGTGAATGTGACCCGATGTGAAATATCACTTCTCGATGCCTAGTAATAACTTCTAGATACTTCTCACAACTTCTAATAACTTCACCGTATCATTTGCATATCTCACGCGCCCACGAGACATGCATTTTCTGTTTTGCAGTCAGTTTACAGACGAAATTAGCTCCCCAACGCCCCGCGAATGTGACCCGATGTGAAATATCACTTCTCGATGCCTAGTAATAACTTCTAGATACTTCTCACAACTTCTAATAACTTCACCGTATCATTTGCATATCTCACGCGCCCACGAGACATGCATTTTCTGTTTTGCAGTCAGTTTACAGACGAAATTAGCTCCCCAACGCCCCGCGAATGTGACCCGATGTGAAATATCACTTCTCGATGCCTAGTAATAACTTCTAGATACTTCTCACAACTTCTAATAACTTCACCGTATCATTTGCATATCTCACGCGCCCACGAGACATGCATATCCTGCTCCGCGGCCCATCTGCGACTTGTATAGCAGCCCTGTGGCCACAATAATTATCGAAAATGCAAAATATTGCATTCGGGTGATTTCTTATAACTTCTAACATGTTCTTGAAACTTCTTGCGACTTCTTAATGCCATTTTCATTGATTATGCAATTTATAGTGCAAGCCCGTCCACCTAGCCGTGCTACATGCCCGCACTTCCCCGTGAAGGTCAAGGCGATGAGCGACAAAGCTGGAAGTTTCTTCCACCTTCATCTGCAAGCAGTCGTGATGCACGGCGTCGTGTTGTGCATGTGTTTACTTATGCCATGGGTTCCTGGCAAAGACGTGAACATGTGCCTCACGACGCTCAATATTCTGCTACGGTATGTGGTGGAGAACACGAAGCGGCACTTTCGGCAAACATGCCACGTGCAAATGGACGGAGGGTCGGAAAACTGGAACCGGCATGTTTTCGCCTTCTTCTGCATCCTGGTTCACCACGGGCTGTACAAAGAGATCTACCTACACCGTCTGCCCGTAGGCCACTCCCACAACGACGTCGATGGCTTCTTCGGGTTGCTGAAGATGCAGTTGTGGGGTAAGGCCGCGGATAAACTTGGCCACTGGTTTATATCTTTGCAACAATGGATAGCCTTTCTCTTTGCCTTGACGATAACAACCATCAACAAGTACACCTACGTCATCGGCTGCAACTTGGACTTCAAATCGTGGATCGACCCGCACTTGAACGAAGAGTTTGGTGGCCACGCTGGACGAGACCGCAAGGTGCATACTTGGTGCATGTACGTCGCTCCGGACGAGCACGTCCGAGCGAAGTACAAGTTTGGTGACAGGTTCAAGGAATGGCTACCAAGTGGCGTGGATGAGGATCCGAACCTTGGGCTGATTATTTGTACCAGTTACCCCGACGTCGACTCCGCCCCGGGCTATATGGACAACCCGGAATGGAAGCGCAAGGGGAAGGGAAACAAGGTATTGGACATGGAGCAAACAACGCGGAGCTGTCTATTGGGACTCCGAGCCGCAACGCCAGATCTGGTGAGCCAACAACGACACGAGGAATTGAAAGCAACCTTCCCCTTGCCTTTGAAGGTGGAGGCCGTGCGAGAGCGACATCCCGAGCAATTACCTCCGAAGTGGGACCTTTCACTGCTGCTGACACGTGCGCATACCCGCGCATCTACAGTCAAATGCGATGGGCTCTTGAAGACGCGGTATGCTAAGGCGGAGCAGTTCAATGTATGTTTCGACGGCGTGACGCATAAGAAACAAGCGGTGGAGAAAGAAGTCCAGAAAAATATTGACATCAACGAGGTTGTGGCTTTTATGCGCGAGGCCAAGTATTGTACTGAGCTGATTTCCAGAAGGTAAGACGACCGTTTACCAGCCTAGTGCGATCTTATTTATACCTATTATTATTATTATTATTATTATTATTTTGTCATTGTTGTCGTTCAAGTGTCTAAGCAAAGTCAGGTAGGTTTCTTTTTCTAGCTCCAGATCTTCCTACAACAAGGGCATTTTGCAATATCCGTGCAACTTGCCAAGTATGCGGTGTCACAGGTAGGCTAGACTCCGAGACCGTCCGAGACCGTTCCGGGTATATCTAGCTTAGGGTTTAATTATCTTATACCGTTTATCCACACGAGTACGGGACTTTCTGATATCTAGTGTACTTGGATATCCCGGTATTGCTTATTTTCATTACCATGCCACTGCCACCCACATCCACAGAATGTGGTGGTGTCACGGGGGACTAGATATCCAGTATTGCCCCCTGTATGACATTCCTCGATGCATGTGACAGATGACTGCATTATTCGGCTCGAGACCGCGAGTCACAGCGATAGAGACCGCGAGCCACGTGTTAGTGCTACCAACGAGACACTTTACGTCTGAGAGATGCTTTACGTTTGTCAATTAGCCGTACGTCGTACAACCGTGCATAGCTCACGTAGCATAAGCTACTTAGACTCTCGTACTCTCATATGTTATATCTTTTACAGTCACATATCTCACGTTTCAACCTCATATTTTTGCTTACGGCGATAGTTATAAAACACCGATATACAGAATATTCTACCCTGTATGTGTTTCAAACTATCTCGTATTAAACCACCCCAAAAGCATTATTCCGCCACTCTTCTAGTGTGTTGGGACACCTCGCACGCCGCACGAATCGAAGCGGTTCGCTCGCTACGACGCCCTGTTCTGTCAGCGCAACCATGCTCGGGTCACGCACCCCCTCCAGTGCCCCCACCTACCACATTCTACATCAACAACCGCTTTTGCACTAGAATTAGGGGTGTCCCGAGGGTGGGATGTGGCAAGGCGCGGTAGTCCCACATCCCACCTGATGTCCTTCCGCTTCGACATCCCCACCATGCATCTTGCCTTGCGTTGGGCATCGAGCTATAGACGCCGCTAGAGCACGCCAACTGCACCCTACCTGCCGTCCCACCAACTCTGGCGTGGGCGGGGGGGGACCGTCATAGAGATTTCCAGATTATAGTTATCCCTTGACAAGATACATGTCACAGAGCCCTACTGTGTCACCATTCGATTGTAGATTCCAAGATTCTAGATTGTTGATTCGTTGCATTCCTCGTTGTTTTTATGTTTTATTAACACTCTCTCATCTTTTGTTTCTTTTCCTTCCTCCATTCCGAAAACCGATTCAGTGTCACCCGATCTAGATATCTCAGTACCATATCATCAATCTTTACTGTGGAACACTACAGTTATTTACTCGCAATATTTCGAGAAGGTTAATACGACTGATATTAGACCAATGCAGCACTGATTCACCGAGTTAGAATCTCCTCCCACTCCGGTGAAAGAATATGTCTACAGTGAAACTCTTCAGTACGTCAGTGCCTTCGACCCAAAAGCTGAAAGGCGATATCAGCACACTAAAGTGGCTGTTGGACTCCAAGAAAACACCATATGAAGAGGTTTGTTTTATTTTTGTACCAACCGTTTGCAACGAGCCCATACACGGAATATCTTGAAGTGAGATTTTCTGCGTTTCCAAGTACTGGAATCTGCAATAACAACTTGATTTTTTTTTGTTGATTGAGTGACCTGCCTCTATGGCTACTCATTAGACGTCGGCGTAAATACAGCTGCCCATGACGTGCGGTATTTTGCAGGTTCGGTCGTCTGTGAGCGCTTCACGGCGGATAGGGCAAACCTATATTTCGTATGTATGGCTCTACCAGGCTTGTCAGAGCAAAATAAGAAAGCCAGTTCTTGTTGGAATTTGTTCAGTGAGGATGTTTCACTTATGCTGCTTGCTGTTGTGTGCATTGATTGTGGGGTTACGCTGATATGCAGATCGATTTAGCAGTTGACAATGACCGTAGAGAGGAAATGCGCGCTGTCAGCAACAAAACTACCTTACCCCAGTTACACATCAACGGAGAGGTGCGTCGATACGGACTTCCAGCCAAGGCGCTGTTTTCTGGTGCCATCCACCGTTGTGCACCTTCGTCACTTGTGGTTGTGTGTTCTGTCTTCCCGGTCGCACTTCAAAGGTGGTTCATCGGCAGGTACTATCCTGTTGTGTACTTACTTCACCTTGGTACTACGCGACCGCGCTTTGTGTATTGTTACTGTTCTGGCGTCGTCACTAGCATCGTCGCACGTCATCGTGGGGCCAGCAGGAAGCGTCTGTTGCTAGCTCGAGCGTATAGCCGCACTGCCAGTAGTTTAATACCTCGCGGGTATACCCGTCTTCCTTCGCAGACTATGCCCAACAATCGGTATGGACACTCGGGTTTGATTCGGGTGAGCAGGCTTATTGTGACGTTGGTCAAATTCAAGAAATGGAAGATAATGGCGAGCTAAGGGTTCTGCTTGGCCAGTAGGCATCGTGGTGGTGTTGCGAATAAGGTCTCGGGTCTGTTGAACCCTTCGCAGTCAGTTCCTGAAATTTTACCTAAGTGCCATGAGCGCGCTACCTCTTGGCATACTTTCGGAGAGTGACACAGCACGAAACGCTGCAAGCTACATAAATACGAATTATGCGTATACGCTTTCCTGCGGTTGAATCTATGGGACGACTTTCTGTACCTGCGCACCAAAAAATATTCCGTCCGCCGTCTGGTGCATAAGGTGTAGTTTTGAAAATAATGCTGTAGGATTTCGTCGTGCAAAGCTTGCATCACTTTGTAGGTCTTGAATGAATAATTTATCTTTTTCTCCAACCGTTCTTGCCAAAGGTCGTCTCAAGAGGCTCACGAAGTCCGTGTGAGGCACTCTGTTTTAACGTTATGCATATTTAATTTCCTGTGGTGGCGACGGCAACGTTATTGCATCCAGAAGTTTACATTTTTCTCGGTTGATAAGAAAACCGCCAGTATTACAACGACTACCGGTTTTCCAAGGTAGAGTCTGCAATCCGTTTTGCGTGCTTATTGGTGTGTGACGACGGACTTCGGAGAGCATTCATTCGATTCTGGCACGCCACGGTTTCTGGTGGTTTTGATCAGGGAATGGAACCATTCTTTGCCGATCATCCACAGGTTGGTGGCAGGCCAGCTAAGTAGTCATCGACCTTGTTGAAGTTTTGTACTGACTGGTATTCCACGGTGTTGAGGTCCCACTTGACGCAATCGTGTGTAGTGAGCAAGTGCTGTGCACTGTTTCAAGCATTTCAAAGGTCGATATTCGCAAAGATGTGTCCGTTGAGTGATCTTCCAGTTCTTTTGAACTCAAAGTGATGGCTTGCGTGCTTTCACTTGACTTGGCGAGTTGTTCACGTTTATTTTTAGTTTTGCATGGGATGGAGCGAAGGGAGATCCTCACAAATGGTCCTGAAAGGACAAGTAGGCGTACCACGGCACGATGGAGTATGTGGACCAACGTGCAAGGGTCGAATGTGACGGACCACTTTTTAGCCCCTCTGAACTCAGCGAGACAGATAACATTTGAAAGGAGGAACTTCGGGCTGGCCGGTGTTAGGTTATTCACATTTTGATGGTACTGAGCTGTTGCATCTGCGTCTAGTGGAGGCGACAGATTTCAAATTGCTGTTGTCAAACGCTGGCGGCTAAAGTAGGTTCCATGGCAGCATCCCAACAGAACATATTGGAGGAACATTCGGAAGCAATCAACAGGCTTGCATCACGCGATTTTTTGTTGGCGCACTTGAGTCCAATATGGCATGGAAAAATAACGAATACAACCCAAGAAGAAGTGATTATATTCTAAGTGCATGCTGCATAATGAGAATTTTTCTATCGTCTCACACAATCTAAGTGTATGAGGGCTAGCATTACAAATCTCCAAGGCCCGGTATCGATAACCCCGATATCCCGATATATCGATATACCGGACTTATCGGTATCTGTCGATACCTGTTTTTTAGATATCGCGAATTATCGTTATCTGCCGATACTACAAGTGGGTTATCTGTCATCTGTCGATATGAATCCCAGGATTATCGTTATCTATCGATACCGATTTTTATGTATTTGCCCGATATCTTATCGATAACGCGAAATTTTCGCCGGTCCAACCAACATCCAAAGTCCAAGGATCGATGTACACCGATTTGAACTTTTGAATGAAACCCACCTCTCAGACTTCTCATTATTTTGAATATATTTTCAGCTCCATCCCACACCGCTCGACACTATTCTGCGCACACAATCGAAAATGGGGCGAAACAAACGAAAAAGATCCGTCGGATGCACCCTTGTCGCGCAGGGTAAGGGGAAGGTCAAGCGTTCCCAAAAAACACCATTTGACATTAACGGCAGCGACAACGTAGAATACGTAGTGCGAGAGGTGAAGGACGAGAGGACCTCCTACGGCAAATTACAGTGGCTTGTCAGCTGGGAGGGACTAGACGACTCAGCCGACACCTGGGAGCCAATTGCATATCAACATAAGTAAGATGGTGCGCGCCAGTTTTGGGGGGTGCCTGCTAGCTCGGCGGGTGTAGAAAGGTGTTTTAGTGCATGTGGTAGGATGCATAGCAACCTGTGAAAGAGCTTAAAGGAGGGTACCTTGGAACATTCCCTCATGGCTTCCATGAACACCCTGTAAAGTGTAAATACGGCTTTAAACTGTATAACCCCCCGATATCATATCGATATATCGGGTGATATATCGTGATAACAGCTTGAATAATAGATTTATCATATCTGTCGATATTGAGTTTTAGTTTATCGTTATCTGTCGATAATCTGTGTTGGTGTATCGTTATCTGTCGATAATTCCCAGCTGGTTATCGGTATCTGTCGAGAACAAATCTTGACTTATCGAAAAATATCGATACCTCCGAATAAGTCCGATAGCGGGCCTTGCAAATCTCCCAACATTGACACTAGTCGGCTGATAATAACATTTACCAGCTCCGATGAATATTACGAATTTTATGGAAAATTCCGCTTTTAAAGGCCACCTGTGCTACCGAGAGCTGGCACTATCTGCAGTGTGTCATTATTCTGAAATCCTAAAGTCAACCTAATAATTCCCACTCACTGAATAAGCTCTACTCGATATATTATCGGAGGTCCGGTGGGACCATTCCACGCTTTCCGTCTACGAAGTCAACCGTCAACCGTCAAACTTGGCGCCGTGGAGGGCCGCTCGCGTACCGTAGGCGGTGCGCCGTTGGCGCCTTGGAGGGATAAGGCTTTGCGCGGGCATTCGCGGGTGGTGCCAGCCGCCTTCGACTTGTGATGTGTTGAGCCACGCGCTCGGTGTGAGTTTTGTTGACAATGCTCACCCTGAGGTGCTTTGCTCAAATCTGGCCAATCTGCGTGTCTCCAACTGGGACTTGCCGGTACTACGT
The DNA here is from genome assembly GCA_001247695.2 of Cymbomonas tetramitiformis. Classification (NCBI taxonomy): domain Eukaryota; kingdom Viridiplantae; phylum Chlorophyta; class Pyramimonadophyceae; order Pyramimonadales; family Pyramimonadaceae; genus Cymbomonas; species Cymbomonas tetramitiformis. The sequence goes on along the minus strand of LGRX02002735.1, from coordinate 41,481 downwards.
ATGCACGCCAACGTACGAACGTGTGGATGTCACGTGTGCATGTCCGCATTGAGTCCTTCCTCATCGGGTCATTCTCCTCGAATTCTTCCTTGCACCGCCCTTCATCCCCCCTCATTCGTAGCCCTGAGCAAGAATTTCGTTTTTATTTGGACATTTTTCTTTTTCTTATTTCGCTAGGAAATCCCCAAATTTCGCGAAATATTTCGCGAAAATTTCAAAAAATTTCGTTCGGATTATGTAGTATAGCTGCAGCGATCACAACTATTCACTGCGTGGTACGGTCATTCACTGCATCATTATGGTTTCCACTACGCCTCTACGCGGTATGTTATCTATCTACTGCATGACATCATGATATTCACTGCATACCGGATACCGCTATGCACAAGAGCGGTCTTTATTCAACGCACCAGTGTCGCAGTGTGCTATCAAGTTATGTATTCCCTGTTTAGGGGTATTACCCGCCTTATTAACTTACGTATTATGCATGTGCAAAACAAGGCTATACACAGTTTTGCAAATATATGTACAACGTTGTATATATATATATATATATATGATTGCCTAGTGACGGCCTCAGAGCTTAGATAGCCTGAGAGTCGTGTATTCATTTCTATCTTTTGAGATACCCGATTGCCTCGCTCAAACCCTACGGCGTTCAGCGTTTTCACTGTGTCACTAGGACATTCTAGTAGAACCTTACAATACAGTTTTTTTATACTTCTTTATATATGTGTGGGTGATAACAGAAGTTCGGCTTTAGCACAATGCTATCTTGCTAGTCGAAAACGGGGGGGAAACAATTCCCTACAAGCTAAATTAAACGCCGAACGTAGTTAGCTACCGGTGACAAGCGAGTATGAAAGTACCAGGTTGTCACAATCAAGCAGTCATAAACTCACGATATCCATCACCGTGATACCTATATGAGTCGAGACTCTTGGACAGGGATGTCCGTGACGGGTAGATCTCAACATGCAATATCGCGATTTCGATTAATATCGATACCACCGATATACCGACATGTTACCGTGTATCCATTGATATACTCCTTACATTGCGGTATCTATCGGGAGAATAAAGCAACTTGTACATACTCACCGTGCCACACTCGTTGACAAATTTTGGCGCACCGAATCAATCGCAACAATATTTGAAATCGTCGTGTATCCGCATATATAATGTATTTGAATATTCGCGACTTTATTGGGATTTCGACACTTTGAACGATTATAATAAAGAATGAGTATTCATTCAAAATTTCAGCCACTCATCAATCTTTTGTAACTTTGGCAAATTGTATCACATCGAACGCGCATGTCAATCGCGCATCTCGTCGCGGTGAAAACAAATGCGGAAATTTGAAATATAATATCCCCGTATCGATAAAAATAACAATAAAGAAATAAACTCGATATCGATCCCTAAAAAACAACAATGGTCTAGACAAACAAAAAACTATCGGACGCACGATGTATCCTAGAGTTTTTCAGATTCTCCAACTTATGGGAGCATGTATTGCTGAAATCTGTATAGGCAGCCCTGACTGGGAGTCCCGGTTAGGCCCCTATGACAGATCCCTAGGACCAACACTGGATTGCTGACTGATCTGTAGGTTCGTACTGTGACACACGCGGTGTCACAGGTAGGCTAGACTCCGAGACCGTTCGAGACCGTTCCGGGTATATCTAGCTTAGGGTTTATTTATCTTACACAGTTTATCCACACTGAGTACGGGACTATCTGATATCTGGTGTACTAGGATATTCCGGTAGGTCGTGGCCCCATCCACGCTTTTATTCCACTTGCTATCTTGGCCATGATTGGCTAAGCAGCCGATTGAAGAGGTGGTGCGCACTTGCGCGTTTGGGTGCGACTAGGATTTGAGGCATGACTTTGCGGTAGACGTCTCTTGCGGCTGCGAGTCATGGGCACCGCGCGTTGCTATTCGTTGCTCGGTTTTGGCAATGTTCATTTGCGTTATTCTACCTGCGCTGATCCTGCTGGTTTACATATTCTGGGCTGGTGCTCCGGACGCCTTCGACCACATCGACATTTGCAAGTGCCCCACGCTCTTTTCGCCGCTCCGCACGTTCTGCCGTTACGTCTTCACTCCATTTCCGCCACAACACCCAAACGTGCTACCGCGCATCATCTTTTCTCTGGCTTTCAGAAGTATGGCAGCATCTACACGAGCTCGCAAGCGCCTATTGAAGGATTCCGACTTGGACGCCTCGATACGGCTTATAGATGCGGTTCGGGACACCCCAACGCTAGCACCCCGCCTGTGGTGCCCCCTGCTGATTCTAGCAACGCCGACGCCGCTGTCGCGTTGCGGAAGCACCTTGTTGACCAACATGCCGCGGTCGACTTCGTCTACAAGGGGCGTTTGCATCGGGCTTGGGCCAAGGGTATCCGCGAGGATATCCTTGGTTCCAAGAAAGAAGAAACATCATTATCGTGGTACTGACGACGCGGACCGCCTCTCCGAGCTGGTGGTGCAGCTTCGTACCGAGTTCAGTCCGCTGGGCTGGATTTGGCTCCCTTTGACCTCGACGACCCCACCTCTCTGGTTATCGAGAAGGTTAATGGGCTTCTCTACGACGTGTTGGCCCTCGTCGTGGAGCGCAACTCCGTGGCGGACACCTGGCTTCGCGGTACGGACTCCTCTGCTGACCGAGATGGACGTCGCGCCCTTGTCGACATTATCAAGGGGAGCGTGCCTGCCGCGCTACGTGAGAGCCACCAGCAGGAGCACGCGGCTCTACGTTATCCCGCAGGCGTTGACCCGCAGCCCATCTTGGCTCGTGAGCAGCGTCTGGTGCGGGATAACCGCGCTCCTGACTGGCAGCCCACCGACGAGACCCGCAAGCTGTCGCTCTACAACCGCCTCGACCCGATCTTCTACGCGGCGGTGAAGGTGCGGTACCCGCTTGCAGGTGACCTCGGCGGGGTGACTCTCCGCTCGCTCCAGGCGCTCGTCGTGGCTATCTTTCAGGCCTGGGCGCAGTCGGACGATGGGGTGGCAGTGCGCGAGAAGCAGACGCTGGGGGCCGGCGGTAATCCCTCCGCGCTTATCGCGTCGTCTGAGTACGCGGTTCTCCTCGACGAGATCGCCGCCTTGAAGGCGCTCGTGCGAGACAATCGTGCGGGCGCGGCTCAACGGCAGCAACAGCAACAATCGCGGGGTAAGCAGCATCCGCGAGGCCATCGGGTGGGTGTGCACGCGGCGCCGCCTGTGGGCTTCGACAGGGACAACATGAAGGCGAAGCCCCTCTGTCACCGCTGCCGGAAGGCGGGCAAAGGTGACGCCTATCACGCGTACCGCGACTGCCCTCTTGGTGGGCGCCAGCATTCGTCGTCCACGGCGGCGGCCTTCTGCATTCCTATTGAGGAGGAGGATGCGGAGGGTCTCCACACTCTGGCACTTGTGCAGGTCTTCCAGGAGGCTGCGGATGATGGTCCGGAGGCCTTCGCCCGTGCGGCGTCGGCTTACGGTCCTCCCGCTGTGCTTTCCGCGGGCGGGATTGGCGGCATCGACGTGTCGGCCTACGGCTTCGGCGTGCAGCCTGCGGCCGACGGCGCGGACGACGAGGACATCTTGCGGCGGCTTGATGCCCTCACCACTGAGGTTCAGGCCGCCCAAGAAAAGGTACATTACACTCACGCATCCTTTGTTCCTGGGAGTGCGGTCGAGGAGCATGCGTCGGCTCTGGTGTGTGGCCCTACCGCTGCGGCGGGGATCACACCGGAGGGGCAGGTTCCGGCAGGTGGTGCGGCGGCATCGGCGTCCGCCGTGCCGGCCCCTGCTATGCCTGTCTCGGCAGGTGAAGGAGGTACAGCCCGCGCAAACTCAATCGGCGCGGGTGACCACCACGGAGGCGACATGCGGTGAGTTCGGAGGCTTCGTGCAGACGGTTAATCACGCCGCCGTCTACCCGACTGACCTGACAGGCTATGACACGGACGATACTAATAATAATAAAACATTTACGCTAGCAAAGGGGACAAAGTCCTGAGAGTGCGGTATCCCTGCAAAGCAGGCTAGTGAAAACACCAGGGGCTACTCCCTCTGCTATAGCGCGCCCACAAAGGGGCTCAGCCCACTTTTCAGCAGGGTGACATCTAGAGAAAAAGCTAAGTGCTAGGCAATAAAAAACTCTAGAAGATGGAGAAGCTGCGAGAAAGACAAATCCTACTGTCCGGCTAAGCTCGCTGAATATCAAACAGATAAACACATAACTAGTGTCTGGCCGAGGCTTTATGCTCTCGGAAACCCAGACAGTGAAACAAGTCTGTACTACTGTACTGTACTACTGTACAGTACAGTGCTAGGATGTCACGGACACGAGACGGAAGCAGGGTCAGGCTAGGGGCTAGTCAGAGCCCATAATAACTAAGCCTAAACCCGAAGTCCAGCATTATTGCAGGAGGGTTTGAAGAAAGTCGTTTGATTGTTGCACAGCTTCTGTTTCTGTCATGGCTTCACTGCTCGAGATGTCAACTGTATGCGGGTCAGTGTTTAAGGTGGTGGTGGTGTTTAACAGAAACACGTCTCGCCTATTTTTGGTGTGTTGCCTACAAATTCTTGATAGTTTTTTAAGAAGAGGTTTAATCTTGCCACGGGGAACACCTATCGTGTTGAGGACAGTACCAAAAAGAGGAGGGAGGTATCCCATGAGTGTGAGAACTTTGGGCCATTTAACGGTGTTTATGAAGGGCTTGGAATTTGCGTTTGTGATTGTCGTGTCGTGGTGACCACCATAATAATGCTCAATATCACTCTGATGATAAGGAGGGTCTTGAGTGGGCCATGGGCAAAGCGAAGAAGGAAGTACTTTGACGTTTTCATTCAGAACGACTACGAGGATTTCGCCGACGGTACTTTCGCGGTAAAGCCGCGAGCTCCGGCCAGTGCTATCGGGTGCGGTGTGCCGCCTTTCGGCTTTGGCACGCCGGCAATCGGCGCTCTCGCGGTGCTTTCTCTCTTATGCATTTCTTTTGCAGGTGTGGCTGTTTCGGCTTTCACGGCTTCTGCTGTGTCAGCATGTGCACCGGCTACGGAGATGCCTTCGCCTGGTGGTGATCTCGATTGGGAGACTCCGTCAGTTTACTTTACGAATGATTTTGTTGAATCTGTGATGCCGGCTCAGGGTCTATTGTTGACTGACGATGTGCCACCGCTTCAGCCGCCCGAGCCTCCTGACAGACTAAGCTTCCTAGCATTTCAGGATTTAGCTCAAGCGGATTTGGGCTTCGGCATGGCATTTTATTACGGCATGGCATTACATGAGAGCGGACCTCTGGATGTGGAGCACTACTACGGTGATGGCTTCTTTACTTCCTATTATGGGATGGACTTCCGTGAGGCCACCGCTGACTACTATGATGCTGTTGATTGACTCCTTGCTCACTCTGGAGGCACACCAACATGGTGGTGTGCAGAACTCCTGTTCAATCTGGTTTATGTTTTGCTTTGACTACTTTATATTCTTCAAACTGACTTGCTAGCACGGTTCCTTTCACTTGTTTAGCGGTGCCTTAGTTGCCCGTATGCTTCTGCTCACGTGCTACCTAGAGGTTTCCAATTTGTGTATCAGAATAGCACAGTTGGATTGGCAGTTAGACTTGTCACCTAGCTTCTGCCCTAACACTAACATCTTACATTTTCTGACTCTCCTAGCCAGTCACCACCCACAGTGCTGGGGTGGTGTGCTGAAATCTGTATAGGCAACCCTGACTGGGAGTCCCGGTCAGGCCCCTATGACAGATCCCTAGGACCAACACTGGACTGCTGACTGATCTGTAGGTTCGTACTGTGACACACGCGGTGTCACAAGTAGGCTAGACTCCGAGACCGTCCGAGACCGTTCCGGGTATATCTAGCTTAGGGTTTATTTATCTTACACGGTTTATCCACACTGAGTACGGGACTATCTGATGTCTGGTGTACTAGGATATTCCTGTATGTATTGATAGTCAAAAACGGATATCGGCGGTGACTCGGACACTTAGATTATTGACTTGTTACACGTATGTTAGCAATTGTAACTTGTACTCAAGCATACGCTTGCTACGATATAACCTTATACGAAACTTTAGGAAGCGCATCGTCCGCGATTTGCAGTGTGCCCCGTGAAGAAGCCGTGGTGACCAGCTCCGTAGTTCCCTCATCATTATTCGATGCGGATGCTAGAAGTCGTAATTGTCTACCTCGTCTTCGCATGCAGGCGGGAGGTTGTCGTCGAATTGCGATGAAAATGTGTTGCCATGCCATGCCGCCATCTCTCAAACCTCGTTGTTGGTGCGCCCGCTGCATTATTTTCGATTTGAAGGTATTTTTCACGTCGAGCGTTTAACTAGAATATACTGATATATGAAGTTTCACTTCGCAGGTTAACATTAGTAGTATGAGGCGCCTCTTGCGGGCCTGGCAGGGGCAACACCCGGAGAGTGATCGAGCGGGAAGGCGATGCCCGGTTTGTGAACTATCGGCCACCGGAAGGGCTCCGGACGCACATGCATATGTCGGGATTAATGTAGGATCACGACAAGTGCAGTGCAAGTGTACCGTAGAGCACATCGCTGATCGCTCACGAAGTTCGCAGCTTCCTCGCGGGGCATTCGGTCTTTCGGATGCGAAGGGCTTCAGTCCCATGAAATTGGTGTTGGGGTTAGAGGGTTGCAAGCGCAGTCGGTGGCGGTTGCGCAGGATCAAATGGGAGCAATCTACGTCATCACTCTCAATCCCTTGGTGCAACCCTTGAAAATAACGGTTGCATCCTGGGCGGGTGAGCTCTCTTGAGACCAAGCTCCCGTAGTAGGGCAGGTAGGGAGCGGATGGATGGTCTTGAGCGTGGGCTTGGCGATGGAGAGATGGCTCGAGAGGTTCGAGGGGCAGAGGTGAACCGGCTTCACAACCGAAGCGACACTGCGCCAGCAGGGCAGTTGCACCGGGGCCCAGGTGGCCTAGCGAGGCTCAGAGAGCAGAGGGGTGGTCCTGAGCGTAGGCTTGGTGGAGATGGCTCGAACAGCGCGGGGGGCAGAGGTGAGCCGGCTTCAGATGCGCGGCAGTAGCGCGCCGGCTATGGTTGTGTGATGCCAAAGGAAGCGCTCCAAGGACAAGCCACACATGGAAAAAATACGCACAATCATACTCACACTGAACGGCAGTTTACCAATGCCATCACAATCAATAAATTGAAACCATACACTGTTTTAATTTGACTGTCCCTATCATGTTACTGCGTCTCTTTCCATACGACCGAAAGGAGTGATGACCCCTTGCAGACCCTTTCTAAAGACACACTACCGTAGATTCCGATAGACTCGAGCATCCCACTTTTCTTCCGATCGCTATGCTGTCACCGGCCGCTAGCAAGACCAGTATACATGATATTCTTGTCGACAAGGAAATGCTGAAATCACAGGAATAATTTCCGTAAGCTGCGCATGTTATTTCGTTACACATCGACACCTGCTTGCTGCAATGCCTGTTAATCACACACCCATACAACCTCTCGTTGATCAAGCAATAAAAAAACGGTGGTAGTTAGCACAGAACTGTAAAATTCTTGACCGCCCTTCGCAAGATTCCATCTTTGCAACGAATGGGACTTCTGAACAAGCAAGAAAATAATCAAACACATGAGAGCCCTGGGATGTCGATGCTGGCGCGACAAAGCCAAGAGTTTCCGAGCACTCGCAACACTCGCGGCTTAGTGCAAGCGTGTACACCTTCCCTTCAGACAATACCTTGATCACTTTTGGATCGAGAGACACGATATCGATGCGATCTCGGCGGAGGATCTCCACAATCTGTATGTGGGTTGAAACGAATTTATCCCCATTCCAGTCATTCCCTGTAGCTGCGAAGGCCGAGGTGCATTAGGCAGGGCTTGGTCCGTTATGTCATAACAGGACTCTGATTTTTACCGAACACTACAATCAACTGTATGTGCTCAATGTTAATCTAAAAAACTGAAAGGTCAACAAGTTGGGAAACAACAACCGTGCACCTGAAGCACGCCTTCCTGGACAAGCCTCGCTTTGAGGCAGGCGAGCATGATGAATTCGCAGCTTGCAAGATTTGCCTATCACCCACCCAATGCTTCAGATGGTGTATTACCTTGCATCAAGGCAAAAAGAGAGAAAAGTTCAGGAACAGCCCCATCCCGACTTCTTGGAACAAGCCGCGAAAGGGGAGTAAGCCTTTGCAGAGGTTCGACGTTTTCTTTCCCAAAGGGACACGGAAGGATAGCTGGCGAAGTACTGTCACGAAACGTAGCTTTGAAGTGAAGAGAAAATACAAAGGCTTCATAGGTGCTCACACCTTCGTTCCCGCGCCGCTTTCCCACCTGAACTCGTGCAAGCCACGGGGAACGCCTTTCGCACTTTGCTCGCCAAGCTATTGGCCAGCAGCAACCAGTAAGCGCTCAGTGACGACACGGCACTCTGAAGTTCGTGGCTTGAACCTTTGGAGAAAGAACTGCAGCAAAATTTCTAACGGATTTGCCCTCTATGCTGGGAAGTACCGTTGCTGTCACTACTGCGAGGGCAGCTTCAGTCGCACTCGCTTGTAACTGACGTAGTTTGATAAGTTCATCTTGCACCTGGGTTTGCAAATTCAGTGGAAATTTGCCGGGGGGTTAGTGGGCCTTGCATATTCGGTAGAAAGGCACCAAGCTTGAGAATATGTAGAGGACACGATATTTGAACGTCGTAGACACCTCAGGGAATTCCTTGTAGCTGCCAGTGAAATCGGACGTTTGCCTTGCCGACTCCTTTATGGCGCGCACAGCTTTCACTTGCGCCGCCACTTGCGCTTGCAACTGAAGACTCGACTGCTTTGCGACTTCGGAACTTTTCGGAGGAGGAGGCGGGCTCAGTCTCCGGGCTCTCTCTCGGGCTTGCCGTTCCTCCTCTGCCTGGGCGGAGGTCCGAAATGCTTCCTTAACATCGTTCCGGCGTTCATTTCTACGACGGCGTTTATCCTGCACCGATCGTTTAGCAACTATTTCTACGCGAGTCTTCGTTTTCCTCTGGGCGTCCGAGACGAAAACCGCGAAATGCCTCACGCGGTTCTGTGCAAGTAAAGGGCGCTTCAAAGCTATGGGACGAAACATGCCGTTTAGAAGACGCACGATCAATAGCTTGAACGTATCAGACGACCATCGCAGAATTTAATCATACGCCAAATAATCACTTAGGAAAGGTGTGGACATTTCTGGTATCATCGCGATGAAATGGCAGTGAAACACCGTATGTTCCTATGATAAATATACGCAAGTTGGTTTTCAGCTCTGTGGCATCTCTGTGCTGTTACTGTTGGTGGAAGATGATGTGCACGAGCGGAAGACCTGCTCTATATATCATGATCCCTTGTCTGTATTATACCTGCACACATGTCTGGAGCATTCAGCAGGCTTACAAAATTTCAGAACCGGAATCATCTTATCTTAAGGTTCGGTTTTTTGGGGGGTTTTTTTACTTTTTCTTTTGGGGTTTGTTTCATCACATTGACATTCACAATTCACAAATCGAACGACAGCGACATCCACATCGACGTGTCACGAGAACGACGATTTCATGTATCGAACTGACGCGACGCGACGCGGCACGAGCGACGAGGCGACATCCACATCGACATACGAGAACGACGATTTATCGAACTGACGCGACGCGACGCCCGCGACACGAGCGACGAGGCAACAACGAACAAGCAACGACGAGCTCGACCTCGTGTCATGTCATGTCATGTCATGTCATGTCATGTCACCTCGCCTCGCCTCGTATCATCAATTCATCATCACGATCATCGATCACGATGTATTGATGTTGATCATCGGCAGACGGACGAGAGAGCAGACGAGCAGTCGAGCAGTCGAGCAGACGACGAGACGAGCACTCGAGTCGACTCTCGAGCAGACCTGCCTTTCAGATCAGCTTACTGTGACACAGTAGAGCTTTGTGTTTGAGCTTTACCAATTGAATATGAATTGAACTCGACGAATGTACGGACCTATTAATTACACTCGACTGTGCATTTACAACTACCATGGTTTTGAAGGCATTTAACATTATTGCACGGAAGGACACAGAGCTTTCATAACTGGGTTTCTCTTTCCGAAAAACGTCTTAAATGCTACTTTTGGGACTGTTGCTGATCGGAGGGCTTCCAACTGCGACTGCCGTCAGCCTCGAGTACCACCGTTTCGAAAACGCAGTTGAACGCAACTTAGTTTGTACAGACGGTACCCCAGCAGGATATTACTCGAAAGAATCTGAATCAGGTAGCAACACTTGGTACATACACTTGCAAGGACGTCCTTGGTGCTACGACTATGAAAGTTGCAAGAAACGCGCTGACATCGACCAGGTTGAAACAACCGACCCTACAACAAATTTTCCTACGCTTGAGAAGTTTGGAATATTCGATGTACTACAACAGGACAATTTGATCTACGTCCCTGACTGCTCAGGCGATGCCTGGCTGGGTAAGTCGCCTCACCTATCGTACCACGATTAAAACCCTAAAGGGCGCCTTTGCGGTGGTATTCCTTCTCACACGCACACGCTTTGTCCGGCCTCTATGCCAACGTCCGAGGTTAGCTGAGTCTGTCTCGCGAGACAGGGAACACGTCGCGCTGGGGCCATAACTTCCGTGGACGAGCTATAGTGCATGTTCTGCTCCAGGAACTGCCTTTCCAGGAAAATAGCACGGTGCTCCTGGCAGGTTGCAGCGCTGGCGCACGGTGAGCAGAAGATCTTTCCTTCTCATGATTTTGTTTTCCTTAGTTGGATTCCGCTGCGAATAGATGGCACGTACAGGGACAAAGACTCCGCTCCGCGCGTTTCGTGCAACACATCTCCTAAGTTTCTAAGGGATTTGATCGCGATTCTTAGCCTGGTTTTCTTGGAACACCCATCGGTGTTGGCCTTTGGTTTTGAATTTGGCAGTGGCGCAATGGTCCACCTCGACTTCCTGCGCCCGCTCCTCCCACCTGGGATCTCTGTGCGGGGCGTGCTGGACTCTCCCGCGTGGCAAGATCTACCTCTGCACGACCCACAACAAGGAACCTCGTTGGCCGAACAGACTCGACTTGCATACGAACTCTTCTCGCCGCCGATATCCCCTTGGTGTCAAAGCGCCTTTGCGAACCAGGTCAAGCCACCGTCGAGAGAGGCGCTGTTATGACTTTGCTTACCTCCCCTGCGGAAGAATGCTGTGCCCACCATTTGCTCACTCGACTGCTAGTCCACGTGGCAGGTAGATGACCGTGTCACTTCTAGTCCTCGTGGCGGGAAGATGACGTGTGTCGTCCGCCGTTGAACCCCGGTGGCTTTCTCATATTGTGGACCGCTGAAAGAAAAGCTGTGATGCACTCGGCGAATCGCGGTCCAGCACGTCACTAGGCATGGGTTGATGGCTCACATACTGAGCTATCTCGGTCACAGGCTAAACGAGCGCTTGAATAAACCCTAGTAACCCCACTGCTAGTTTACTCGTGCACGTGGGCGTGTTCATGCAATGCAGACCGACACGTGGAAGTGCCTCTTCGCGGAGTATGCGCTGCCCCACGTTCAGGAAGACTACTTCCTCTTCTCGTATCTGGACGACAGCTTCCAGCTCCATACTGATCTTAACACAAAGCCGCCCTTCGGTCCAAACCAGCTCACCTTTGCTCGGAGCCTCGCTGCCCGCATAAACCACACCATTATGGCCGCCGCGGCTGCCGGCAAAGCCGTCCATGCCCCGGCCTGCTATGGACATGGCGTTATCGAGCACTTCGATCATTTTGAAAATGTCTCTGCCGCAGGTGCTCCATCTTGCAGCGCCCTGCACCCTGCCCGAGGAAGCCGGCTGCTGCTGTCCCCCGGCTCCCCGATACGTCGAGCAGCATTTTCTTGCCACCCACATCACAGTCAGCATCCGTTTTCTTGTTCATGTTTCATCCGTAGACACCGCCTTGTGCGTACAGTCTACAGGTGCTTTCCGTAGGCACAAGGAGGCGTCGACGTGGGCAAAGGGAGGCGAGGCCCGAGAGC
>LGRX02002735.1:0-27623 GCA_001247695.2 Cymbomonas tetramitiformis | reverse complement strand
ACGTGGGCGATGGGAGGCGAGGCCCGAGAGCGCAGAGAGGCGTCGACGTGGGCAAAGGGAGGCGAGGCCCGAGAGCGCAGAGAGGCGTCGACGTGGGCAAAGGGAGGCGAGGCTCGAGAGCGCTGTTTTGCTAGACGGCTGTTACTCCGAGTTCGTAATCAGCCGTGCTTGTGGGGTAATGCCACCATTGGCACAGGCGTGACCGTGGCACAGTTGTTCGTGGCCTGGCTTTCTCAGCCCATGGCAAATTCCACGCTCAGCCCCCATGCCATCCCCAAGGTGCTCTAACCTCTCCCTGCCTTCTCACTGGGCACCTGCCTGCCTAGCGGCTGCTGGGCCACCGTGCTGCCGGTGACCCGGTCGAGCTGACATGTGCATTGTGAACGCCTTCGCATATTGGCAGCTATCCGAAACCTCAGCAATCCTTTCGGGCGTTCGTGACCCTGCAACGTGGTGACTCAGCGCATATGTTGCGGCGGCAAATTGCTGCTCGATAATTGGGAACCCGTTCCTGACTCTATGCTGAGTTCCCCTGGTGTGCTGTGCAGCAGGCAGCCGTTGATCGCTGCACCACTTTTAATTGCGGCCGTGGATGCCCTGCACACTCTCCGTCTTTCGTTCACAAGCAGGAGCAGGAGAGGGATCGGGAGCACGAGGATGAGCAACAGGAGGAGGAGGAGCCCTCGGACGATGAGGAGAAGGAGCCCAGAAGAGTCATAAAATCTACGCTACCAATGTGGCTGCTGGCGGTGTTCTCTGCCTCAGGTGAGCCACGAGCGCAACTTACTCCTTTCATGGAGCAGGCAAGTGCTCCCTCATGTAATTATGACATCGGATCAAGGATTCATGTGCAGCCGCCATCATCTTTACAGCAGCACTGAGGCGTCATGTGCAGCCGCCATCATCTTTACAGCAGCACTGAGGCGTCAGGCGTGAGCACCATCAGCCTCTCAGCAGCACTGAGGCGTCAGGCGTGAGCGCCATCAGCCTCTCAGCAGCACTGAGGCGTCAGGCGTGAGCGCCATCAGCCTCTCAGCAGGCACTGAGGCGTCAGGCGTGAGCGCCACCAGCCTCTCAGCAGGCACTGAGGCGTCAGGCGTGAGCGCCATCAGCCTCTCAGCAGCACTGAGGCGTCAGGCGTGAGCGCCATCAGCCTCTCAGCAGGCACTGAGGCGTCAGGCGTGAGCGCCATCAGCCTCTCAGCAGGCACTGAGGCGTCAGGCGTGAGCGCCATCAGCCTCTCAGCAGCACTGAGGCGTCAGGCGTGAGCGCCATCAGGCTTTTAGCAGGAGAGAGGCTTCTTGCCCTTGCCTTCCAGCCCTGAAGCATGATCGGAGTGTCACACGAGATGCGTCATCACCGACAGAGCAGGAATGAAGTGTCATCTGCAGGAGCCATTGCCAACTGAGCATGAGATGTCATACGTGGGCGTCACCGGCCGAGGGGAGGACTTAGGCACCACAACCAGCTGAGCAGGAGTTAGGCACGCCACCACCGATTCAGCAGCACGGAGGTGTCATGCGTGTGCCACCACCAGCAGGACTGCGGCGTCAAGTGCGGGTATCATCAGGCCAGGGGGCAGACCTATGCACCAACTGCAGTCGCCATCGGCTTATGGGAATGGGCGGCAAGCAGGCGGGCTGATCGTGCTGACCGGGAGCGTGAGTGGTTACATTTTGTACAAGCGCCGTCAGGTGATCCATCCAGTGTCCTTGCGCGTGTCTCCCCCCTTGCTTATTTCTCCTCCACTTGTGCCCTGACTCATAGAGGATCTCACTTGTTTTCCCTCCTACCCCATGCAGCCCTGCCACGCATGCATCAATTGGCATTCACAGGATGTAGCTGTGGGGGGAGCGCGCAGGAGCGAGCTGCTTTTGACAAGATTTACATGCCCTTAACACCGCTGGATGGGGACGATGCACCATACTGGCCCAACAACTCCTTGCAGTTCTCACCCACCTTGGAGCTGTAAATTCGCACATAAGTATTTAGCGCGCCCTGAAGAGTTGCCACGCCGTCGTTGCCTGCAATGCGACAAATTTGCCTAATATTGAGCGCATCCTCTGTTTCTCATGGTCTTAGTTTCCATACCGGTGCTTGACCCGGAGACTGCTAACCCACCATTTTTGCGCGACAGCAACGATCATGCATTGGTACACCACAAGCTGATGGCATAACCAGAATAATTGAGGAAGCGCTTATGATTTCAACATTTCTGCTGCATGACTAATGAGCAAAACAGTAGGCATTTCCAAATGGCTTATTCCACGCCTGCTTGGAATTATGATAGTACATACTGTATACAGTAACTTAAGGAACACTGACACCTGTGAGAATTTGTCAGCGCGATGGTACCAGTGATGACGCTTGCACTAAAATAGAGCATGTCGTTATGCTGTACTACAGCAAATGATATATGCCAAGCTCACCTAACAGGTTTCGGCGAATAGTCGCGTATAGTACGAGGATCCAGGATCTCACTGCAACAAGTGCCATCGCCTTCTATTGTGACTGTTCGATATTGACCGCGAAATTGAATGTCCGAAAAGGTGGTGTGCAGTGTACACACTAGCATGAACGGGTACCCAAACAATGGAGGATTACTTCCAGTTTGTGGTACGTACGATAGGTGTATACGACCTGTATTGCATGAGGCTGGACATGGCATCATACATGTTACTTACCTACAGGTACATCGAGCATGGTGAGATCATTGTCATAGTCGCATTCCATCATGAATAGGGTTTTACTTGACAACTCGGGCCCATCACCAGACAGCACTTGCCACGGCATCCGACAATACACTCGAACCGTGACTTACTTGTGCACGAGTGGTGATGAGATGCCATATGCTGCACACACATGCACGCGAAACTTTGCCCGACGGGGCTGGGTATGCAAGGCGGCAACTGCGATCAACGGATACTAATCACAATCTACTACCCACACTCTCCACAATAATCATACCAATCCCTGGATTCACAGTATCAGTGTGTGTGAGTGTGTATGTGCGTGCGTGCGTATCCTTCCTTCGTCTGACTCCTTCGGCACACCGTAGCCGCAGAAGACCGGCTGCGCACTATGTAGGTATGTTTATATGTGTGGGGTACACTGTGTGTGTACCCGTGCGACGATCTATTATGAAAATGTGAAGAACAAATATGGATCCGAGAGTTTACTTGGGTTCGACTGTAGACTCAATCGTTTTATAATCAAGAGTAAGGTTCTATGCGTCTGATGCTGAGTACGACGACTTTATACGTGTTATTATGGTTTTTGCACAGGTTCAATGAACGAGTAGGGAAATAGTGCACGGACACCTGACGAAGAATTGCAAGGAGAGAGCATTAAAGCATATCAGCGTTCATTTAGAAAAAAATGTTGTACTATGAGTGCCGAAGGTAGTGATGATCGCGCGCATTGGTCGATGCATATCGGTGGTGTGAAGTATGCACGTGCGCACTCCAAGTCGTGGACTGAAGATGCGAAGTGGAAACGGACTGAATTTAACCGGCACCTATGGAGACGAAATGTCTCGAGAAAACTCAAGGCGGATGCGCTTCCGCAGTAAGCGAGAGAAACAATGTTGTAAACAATATTGCAGGCAAATTTTAGCGGAATGGGTGGCAAGAATTACCAGTTCTTACTTCCGAAGTCGCTCTGCCGCTGATGAAAGGCGAGGTATATATGCTACTTCACAGTATCGGTATGATGTGCGGGGTGGTATTATTATATATGCATGCATCATCATCAGCAGCACAAATCATACATTGCGTGGTGGTAAGCCAAAGTAAATACTATAATGGTATCCGGTCCCAAGAAGCTGGCGGGCACCGACCAGGTAAACGTGTGTTGTGAAGTTAATGCATTGGCAGGTACCCTTTCCTTGAGGCAATGGTAAGTCTGATGGTTTGTCAGCAGTAAGACCTCTTGGCGATGTAATTTTGCCATTGTGGTTCTTTCGTTGTGTTTCTTTCTAGGTGTTGATTGGTTTTTATGTGCTTGTATTTGGTGATTGGAGAATAACACATATTTACGTGTTGGATTGTGTGTTATTAATTTTACTGTGTATGTTTGGATCTGTGGTTTTGTTTTCTGTGGAGAGTGTCTGTAATGATCAGACTATCTGTGTTTATGTATTTTGATTTTGTGCTGTGAAATTAATGTACCAGCAGATGCACTTTCGTTGTGGCAGTAAGTCGGATGATTTGTCAGCAGTACGACGGCCTTTTGGCAATGTATTTTCTGTCATTGGGGTTATGTTATTTTCGGGTGTGTCTGTATTGATTGATCTTTTTTGTGTTTGTATTCTGTGATTTGAGAATAATACGTGTCCAAGTGTTGGATTGTATGTTACTAATTTTACCATGTATGTTCAGATCTGTGGTTTTGTTTTCTGTGAAGGTGTTTGCAACGACCGGAATTGCTGTCTTTACGTATTGTGATTTTGTCAGCAGAAAGATTTCTTGCCGAGCTATTTTTTGGCATGATGGTTATGTTTCTTTCAAGGGTTTCTGTATTGATCGGTCTCGTTGTGTTTGTATTCTGCGATTGGAGAATAAAGCATATCCACTTTGGATTGTGTGTTCTTAATTTTACCGTGTATGAACAAGGCTACAATTCAAGCAATTGCAATATCTTTATGGCAGGAAAGATTGACCAGTAAATTAACAGGTTGAGCAACAGCTCCTCCAAATAGTTACTTCAAGTTAGAACAGCCTCCAAATGGGCAATATTCATGTCTTATACTTTCAAGGCGCGCAATTCATATCTCTAATCGATCTGTCCCATGTCGGCTGGCATATCATCATCTGCCACCTATACAAATCCTAATCAGAGAATCTGCATTTGGACAATCCTAATCAAGACAGTTGATTTCATTGTCCCTTGCTGATCTTTGCCTTCTTCCTACGAGGAGCCACGTCCAGCACTTCTTCTTCATCACTGTCACTGCTCATGGTGCATTTCAATTGAGTTATATACTCATGTGTCCAACATCTCGGATATTTCCTAGATTGCCTCTTCGTCTCTTCAGACACCCCAGCCTTATTCTCAACCATTGAAGTCAATCCAGTATCCGACCCATATGGTTTCTTTGGTGGTACATGAACAGTTTCCACCACAGAGGCTGGGGCATCCTCAGATATGGCCTCAGACTTCTGCTCGGTAATAGGCTGATCATCGGGCTGAACAGGTGAGGTCGGGGAGGTGCCCTTTGGTACCCAGTGAAGTTCACCCTTCTCATCCATGATCAATTGCAGTCCCAGTCTCTTCAACCTTCGAGCTTCAGCTTGTTCTTCAGCATCGTCAGCTACCAAGTCATCGAACTCGCTGACGTCATCCTCGGTGTCATCATATTCAGGCGAAGTTGGCTCCCATTTCGGACTGGCAGTGTCCATGTCATATATGACACCCGCGTCATCTTTGTCATCCGAACCTGGTAGCTTCTCCTTACTGTTAGTGACACCTGCGTCATCATTGTCATCAGAATCTGGTAACTTCTCCTTACTCCAGGACACAGCGCCTGTACCCGAATCTTCACTGTCCGTAGGCGCTGAGTGTATAGGCTTACGCCCCGTGTAGGGAATTCCACGATATTCGTCATCGTCAATCACAATCGTCGGATTCCAGTACGCGATCCCAACGCGGCTGATCGGTAATGAGAATGGCGCTACCGGCGCCTTCAACTGAGTGGCGTCTTCCAGAAACCAGCCGCCGCCCCTATTACGCTCCCAGCGGCGTAGCGCACCAGAAGGGTGGACGATAATATGCTGCCAGCTATAATCAAGTCCAGGCTTTCGCTCCCCATAGTACGAAGTCAATGGCTCGGGAGTCCCCTTCCGAGCCCATTGCCATCTCACTGCCCCAGTACGCATAAATACAATATGCCAATCGAATGGCTTGGCCGGGCTATTGTTCCCTGGCACAACTCCTCCCCTCTTAGCTTGTTAGTACAAAGAGATGATAACTCAGAGTCATTTGTACAGCAGCTAAGATCCAGACACAGATCAGCCATGCGTATGGATGCGTGATATGCTTTTCTGATCGAACAGGTGCTCGAAGAGTTGACGAAGCAATCCAGCGGGCAGAGGGTATACAGCAGTGGAAACTCCCGCTCCTTGTTGCCCTGGATGAGGTCCCAGTTGAGCAGTTTCCGGATGTGATCCCAGAGTCTGTTGGTGAAGACAAGGAGTATCCATCGTACAGTACCGTAGATCCACTGGAGGAGGCGACTGCGTCCAGATGCAAGTAGGCTTGCGATAGCCAGTGCCATACATACAGTAAGAGCAATACAACGGGGTAGGTAACCGGCGAACTACGGGTCGAAATCGCAGCGCAAAGGGAAACCTGCCCATCGGATTTTCCATAAACCAATGCTTGGGTTTGAGAAAGTCAAAAATTTGGAGCGTTCGGCGTACACAGGCATCAGCCTGTCGCAGTTGTCGCACCCCAGTGGTCTTAGCCTGACTGTATTCGGTGCACGGTGGACTAGCCCAGATGACGTCAAAGTAACCAGGCGCGTAACGCTTGAAGTCCCAGTCCTGAACCTTCTCAGCGTAGGTAGGTTGCCAGCGAGGATCATGATCGACGGTGACCACAGTGCTCTTCGGATAACATGACATGAAACTTCTCTCCACACTTCCTGTACCACTGAAAAGTACTAGTAGTCGCAACTCGCGTGTCGAGACCACAGAGTCCAGAAGAGCTAGATGCGTCACAAAGGCGTCAGAGGAGCGACAGTATTGTTCCCAAGGTAGGCAGTTGTCCAGAGAAGTGAGTTTCCCTTCATCAGAAGTATCCAGGAAAGTTAGAGCTCCGGCGCGTTCCCGCCTTTGCTTCCGCTGCATTCTGACCTCCTGTAAGGCTTTTTCCCGGGCTTGTCCTTCTCGTGATAGTCTCAGTTGTTCGAACTCCGTGAGCTGTTCGAGTTCACCCCCGTAGTTCAACGACTCACGGGTCTTCCAGGAGTCATGAGCATTAGAGTACCCAGTCCAGCGAACCAGAAATTCTTCTACTTCCTTGCCTCCTTTCATAGGTTTCACTCTTCGAGCCAGAATCTTAGACACATGGGTCTGGGATTGTCCATCCACGAGAACCTTGGCAGGAGTAGGTATTTGCCGACGCAGCGCAAAAGCTTCATCCGCGGTGCGGTATTCCTTGAGGCGATGCTGCGCAAAAACATCGTGGATACGCCATTTAGGGGGTAACTTGAGCCGGTAAGCCACCGGAGCACCTCTGTCAATTTCGGGTAGCTCTCGCTGCTGGTCGCTGAAGAACCTCTCGGTGATGGGTAAGGGCCCGTGCCAGCGAGGTCCCAGCTTCCTGAAGGATTCGCGGTTCATGATATTTTCCGTGAGATGCTTGGCATCTACCCAGACCAAGTCTCCCAACTGAAAGGATTTGGCGGTGTGACGCTGGTCAAACTGATGTCGCTGGCGTTGCTGTGCCAGTTCTAGCTTAGTGCGGGCGTCCTCTAGTTGAGCCGCGAATTTACTAGCCATCTCGTGTGCTGTACCTTCTCCACCCTTACGCTTGGAGTGTTGTCCAGCAGCCGCTTGCAGGAACAAGTCCAGTTGCGACATAGGCGAGTGCCCCAAGACCAACTCAAACGGGGTAAAGCCGGTTACATCGCTCCGCGTATCGTTTATGGCGAACTCTACGTTGGCACACCACAAATCCCAGTCCTCTGGATTGCTGCCTACGAAGGACCTTAGCATGTCTTCTACCACGCGGTCGGTATGTTCAGCTTGTCCGTCCGAACGAGGGTTGTAAGGCGTGGTGGAGGCCACTTTAGTTCCCATAAGTCTCATCAATTCCTTCCACATAGCATCCTGAAAACGAGGGTCGCGGTCAGAGACAATCTTCATAGGGGTGCCATGTAGTTTCCAGATGTGGTCGAAGTAGATTCGAGCGATAACCTCAGCGGAGCTGTCCTGGAAGTTCAACGGGATGATGTGAACCATTTTGCTGAGCTTACATGTGAAAGTAGCAAAGGCATCGTGATTCCGCGCCGTGACTGGCAGTCCAGTGACAAAGTCCACACTGACCACTTGCCATAGTCGCGTAGGAATAGTGTGTGGGTTCAGCAATCCATCCGGGTAGGAATTTCTCGGTCGCACCGCTTGACAGATAGTGCAAGATGAAACCCAGCGTCCCACATCTTCTGCTGCCCCTTTCCACCAGAAGCGTCGCAGTACTCGTTCCAGAGTTTTGTCCCTGCCCGCGTGTCCAGCTGAAACAGATGCATGCGCCTCTTGCAGCACTACCTCACGGAGGGGTGAATCTTCTCCCAGTACCAACTGATAGCGCCCAGCGCTCACCCTCCACAACACATCTCCCACTACGCAGAAGTCACGAGTGCGTTGATGCGGAGCTTCTTGGATTTCCTTCCTTAAAGTCTGGAGGGGACCAGGTCGCCCATATTCCGCTTGCAGCGCTTTGAGGAACTGGCCTCCTGATATCTGCTGATGCAGGTCTCGAACGCTGGCCGCTTCTCCAGTACGCACGATAGGAGGGGGGGAACTCGTTTTCCTTTCCCGCTTGACACGCTGTCGAGCTGGCGGGGCGTACACCACTAGCAGGGGCCAAGGAAGATCCAGAAGGGCTCCATCCGGGGCGGCGAACATCTGCACAGGTTCTCCTTGAGCGTCATGGGTAGGAATAATGTACTCCACTCTCATTCCCGCAGATCTGAACAACTGCCGCCACTGTGGCATGCGAGACTGAAAGTCAGGAAGGACAAAGAGAGCTGAAGTATTCTCAGGGTCCAGACGCCATTCTTCCACATATTTCCTCAGTACGGCCTCGATGGTCAAATGGTTGGAGGAGAAGGGAGGATTGCACCAGACGTTCAACCCTCGCCAGTTTTCCTTCAAGCAGTCCGTCCAGTAGCGGTTGACCTGACGATTCTTTCCTCCCAAGTCGCAACAGGCGTCCACCTCGAAAGGTCCATATTCTTGACTCAAGAAGTCGAACATGTCCGCACGGAACTTCCAGTCCTGTCGATCGCTGGGCTCCAGGAGTCTGGATGAGGCCTCGCTGCACTTCGGCGTTGCTGAGTAATCAACAGGGGTCTTCCTGGGAGAAGGAGGCGAGGATGCTGTCAGTTTGCCAGAGCGCGTCTGAACTGCCAGGGTTGCTTCCTCGTACCCAGTTTCGGCCAGCTGCAGGGTATGTAAGGCGTCCATCCAGAGTTGAGGGGAGTCCATCCAGGTGAGAGTCCCACTGTACGCGAGGACTGGTTCAGGATCTTTGGTCTTGGCGCTGTTGGACTTGCGCTCCTTCAACTTGTTGGGATCTACCACTCCCAGGGGCGCGCGTCCTTGGCGAGACTCTTTACCAGCTGCAGGTCGAAACTTGCTGGCAGTGTCTGCGGCCGAGGGAGGTCGCTGCGGTTTCCCAGTAACCGGATGCACAAAGCCAGCTTCTACCAGTCCTTCTCTCGCGGAAATTTCCTTGTAGTCGGGTCGCCTGGACAGAGCGTCTGGACCCAGAGTAGCGCCCCAGGGATGTACTCCATCTCGGGTACCCCTACCTCCACTAGATCCATGTACCATCGGGCTTGGCGTCGGCTGAGAGGTTGTCCGGGTGCCATTAACCAGACTAGGGGCTTGTGGTCACCCTGCAATTGGAACTCAGTCCAGATGAGGTAGTGTCGCCAAGTTTGCGTAGTGCAGTGATGGAGAGCGCAGAGTTCTCTTTCGCCAGCATGGTAGTTCTGCTCGGCTCCATTAAACTGTCTGCTCTCAAAGGCGATAGGTTGCAATCCATTTCCTACGTCTTGCATCAGTACTCCCCCCAGTGCCACTCCACTGGCGTCAGTTTGTACCACGAAAGGATGCCGTCCTTCGGCCGCCGCTTTCATATCGGGTAGCGCCAGAGTGGGTGAAGAACATAGCGCCTTCTTAATCTCCTCGAAGGCCCAACGCTGCATGGGTCCCCATAGCCAAGCGACATCCCCTTTGGTGAGCTGAGTCAAAGGTTGTGCTACTTCAGAGAAGCCCAGCATGTACCGCCGGTAGTACCCAGCCAACCCCAAAAATTGGCGCACATGCGTGGCGTTTTCCAGAGCGGGCCAGTCCCTGATGGCGGCCAGCTTGTCATGTTGAGGTTGACTTCCTTCCCGTGAGATAACGTGCCCCAGAAAGCGTATCTGGGTCTGCAATAGTTGACACTTAGACTCTTTGAGGTAGATACCCTGGTTCTCGCAGACTTCGAGAAATTGCTGGAGATGGGAAATATGCTCCTCCAAGGTGTTGCTGAAGAGGATACAATCGTCCAGGAATATTCTTACAAAAGGAAGATGTCCCAGAGCGCGCTGCATGCGTCTTTGATAGCATGAAGGACTGTTGGTCAACCCCATGGGCATCACCAACCACTCATACGAGCCATAGGGAGAAGTGAACGCAGTCTTTTCCACATCCTCAGACGCCATAGCCATCTGCCAGAACCCATCGACTGCATCGAAGGAGGAGAAGTACTTGGCCCCATGCATGGAGTCGAACAACTGCTGAATGTCGGGAAGTGGATATTTGTCCTTGACGGTCAGGCTGTTGATGGCTCGGAAGTCGCAGACCATTCTGAGTACTTCAGGTTTCCCAGGCTTGGGAACCATCAGCACTGGTGCAGCGAACGGACTTGAGGAAGGTCTGATGTAGCCCTTGCTCAGGAGTTCATCCAGGCGTTCTCGCAGTTGAGTCAGCTCCACCATGGACATCTTGTAGGGCCTCTTAGCGGGCGCGATGCCATTCCATCCCTCTTGCAGTCTCACATGGGCCACTTCATCTTTTCGCAGGGCGTCAAAGTTGGGCAGCGCTTCGCGAATTACTCGAGGTGAAAAGGACTCGATCAGCTTCTGAAACTTCTTTCTCCACTCGGGGGAGATTGAAGGGTCCTCCAAATTCTCGCTGGTGGCCACCGCTGATAACATCGAAGTCCCTACCAGAGGTGTCGCATAGGCCACTAAGATGTCGTGGGGTGTCGCGGCACTGTCCATTCCCGCATATCTGCGCCGATATGCTTTGATCTCCTTGGTCGCTTGAGCCGCTGATAACATTACCATCGGTTCCAGAGCCATCGCGGTTCTCTCGCCTTTGCGTGTAGAGCTACGCCCTGGCGAACATCCCCGTATCCTCACGGATTTGCCATGCTGGCGAAACTTGACTGATCCCCACCCATCATAGTCCAGCGTGACCGGCGAGAGGTGTCTCAACCACCTTCCTCCGAGTACAATGTCCACCTTGATGCCCAGAGGAAGTACTCGCATCTTGATGACCTCGGAGTAAGTCCCCTCTGAAGTCTCGGCGGTCAGCTTGCCGTAAGCGACTTGCGCAGAGGTCTGCACTGACCCATCCGCGAGGGTAACGTTCAGCGGCATCCCATTAGCGCGAACTGTGAGGTTCAATCTCTTGACGCACTCACTGGAGATGAATTCATCCGAGGCACCCGAATCCACCAGCACGCGCACTCGCTGTCCCTTCAGCAAGGCCCATAACACCAATAGCAGCGTTCCCTCTTTGTCCCGAATCGCAGTCAGCTGACTGTCCTGGTTCCACATTACTTGACCATCGCGTCGCAGATGTGCACAGATGGCTGCTCGCACTGGTTGATGCAAAGGTACGTGCTGCTTAGACCGGATAGGTCTTGTGCGCGGTGGTGCAGGCTGCGAACGAGGATCCGGACCAAAGTACCATCCACCTTCCAGGTCGCGATCTGCTTGTAGCTGCCGCTCTTTAGCGCGTCGCTCCTGTCCCTGAGCGCGTCGTCTGGCGCGGCTCTGCGTGCGGCTTTCCAGAGGGTAAGAGCGAAGAGGTTGGATGGAAATCTTCTCCTCCTCTTCCTCCCCAGAGCTATCTTCTGGTTCGGACTTTTGAGTGAAAGAGGGGGTTTCTTCTTCCCGCGGTGCCGCCTGGGCGTTGGTGACGTTCGCTGGTGCTGCCACTGCTTCATTACCTTCCAGGATCGGCCGCAGACGATGGCGTTGCTGTTTCTGAATGGTCAGTAGCAGTTCCAGGTGGGTTTCCTCCTGGATGGTTTTCAGGGGAGTCGGCTCCACTCCTTCTGTCACCGTTGTCAGCACACTTGGATTGTTCTCCGATCTGGCGGCGGCCAGCTGTCGCTCCATCAACTGCTGCGTGAAGTTGAGCGACCGCTGGGAGTCCTCGAGGTCAGAAATGTCCCCAGAAGTTGCGGGCTGAGAACTGGATGGAGATAAGGTCAAATCCAGAGTTGTCGCTGGATTCGCATCTGATGGTTCCGCTGAGTCCAGGGAGAGTGAATCACCACTTGCTGTTGAGGGTAGAGCCAGGTGAGCAGCCTCCTCCGCCGCTTCCCTTTCTCGCTGGTTCCATTGGTGCACCCTGTATAGACTGCACCATGCGTCTGGAATTCCTACATCTCCACCAGAACCTGGGATAGTACCGCACTCGGTCTCCAGAGATAGCTGAACTGCTCCTTCGGTTATCGTTAGGTCAGGGGTGACCTTCCCATGCCATCTGTACCAGCGGCGGCGATATCTGCGCCACCCTTCTGGTACCCATGCATCTCTCCATTTATCATTCTCCTTTACCAGCGCTGCCGCGGCCATGTGCTCCGGGTGCGTCATCTCTCTCCAAGCACGCGTGCGATCCGCCAGTGACTCTGCTCGAAGTCCTGGTGGTTCATCTCCCAACCTCGTAACCTCTGCCTCATGCTGCAGTCGGTCTCGTACAGTCTTCGGAGTTCTGCTGCGAGGTTTTCCAGTGCGCTTGCGCGCTGTGCTCGTAGTGCGCTCTGCGCTTGAGGTTGACGCCCTCTCTGCCAAGGCTGGACACGCTGCTGGTCGAGACGTCGAAGGAAACACCTCAGGTCGAAGTTTAAAAGGTGGGGGTTCTGAAGCTGGGCCAGTTTTTGAAGTTCCACCCCCTTCCTCCCCACTGTCGTCCAGAGGGTGTGAAACCGCGGGTAGCGTTACATCCTGAATCCGCTGCCTCAAGGCTCGCATACGCTCCACCGGAGCTTTTCTCGGTACCCGCGGTCGAGGAGTTTTCCGCCAGGGGGGTTGAGTGGGTTGAAGGTCCACTGGGTCTCCTCTTCCTGACCATCATCCTCATCCAGTGCTGCCAGTACTGATGTCTCAGGGTTAGGGTTAGGGTTAGGGTTAGGGTTAGGGTTAGGTTAGGGTCTGTGGGGTCAACGCGGGGCGTTTCGCCACGCTCGCGTCGTGGAGCCGACAGCGATCACCAGTTCCAAGGGAGCGATCTACACTGAACATAACGGGAGGCTTGGAGCGCTCAGGCGACGAAGTGGGTGACCTTCGTGGCGACCGCCGCTGATGGCGCCGGGACACCAAGTGATGTTCTCGCCGGCCCTGCTCAGTGGAAAGGTTCGCTGTGTAAACAGCGGTACTGGTCAACGAGGGTTCATCCCGTAGGGTTCTGGTTCTGTCGAGATGGCGTTGTCGCCTCTGATCGGCAGACCAGGTGAATCCGTACCCTCGAGCGGCCAGAGGGTTGGGGGGTGGCGGAGGATCTTTCTGGATATTCCCTCGGTTGTGGGCGAAGGCTGTACTCCTTGCCCAGGGGCGGTTACCCATACCGCCCTGTCGCCGGCGTCCCGCCGGCGGGAGGACACTCAGTCCTCCTCCTCCGCAGATTGCTGACCCGAGAAGGACGCTGCGGCCGATTCCTCGTCCTGAAAATACTCCAGCGCTTCCGCTTCATCTTCCAAATCCTCCCATTCTGTCTCCAGCGCTGCGATATGAGATTCATTCGCAGCGCGGCGGCGTGCCAAACGAGCTGGGGCGTCAGCAATCCAGGCTCGTTTCTTGGCCTCGTCGGGACAGTTAGCCCATAAATGGGAGTCAGAGTTGCAGACGTAGCATCGGCGTGGCGGCCTGGTCAATCCCGCCGGGCTGGGCGGCACGGCGTGCTGCACCCTGAGGTCGGCGGGGTCGAGGTCAGTAGCGTCTTCCTCCCCAGCGTCCTGCACGGCGTTAAGTCTGGAGGACGAGCGACCATTCCTCCAGGCAGGACTTCGGTTCGCAGGTGCAGAGGCGGGAGAGGTTCGCGCTGCGGTCAGAGCTTCACTGCGCTCCAATTTGGTGGCCACAGTGATGATATGCTGCAGCGCGGTGGATCCGGGATGATTGCTTCCCAATCCGCTGGACTTTGCAGATCCAACCGATCCTCAATAAGGCGATCCATCACAGCTTGCTTCAGTCGCAGTCCAGACCAGAACTGATATAATAGCTGCTGCTGGCTGATGGCGTGGCAGTTGGGCATGGCGTCTGCCAATAACTGCACTACCTCGTGCCAGGATACCAGACGAGTGGCGAACAAACGCGCAGTCTCTTCTCGTCGCTGCGCCATGCGCATCACGGTCCCCGCTAGTCCTACCAGCGCGATGTCATCCAGTACGCTCCTGGCTACGTCGCCCAGGAAAGGCGCCAAAGTGGCGTAACGCCGGTTCCAGGCCTCCGAGTTCAACATTCCACCTTGCTTGAGAAAAGTTAGGGATCGCGGCTGTAGTTTGCGTTGCGCCACTTCCTTCAAGATCTCCGGCATGGTGATCATGGTTAGGTCTAGGCGATAAGCACTCATGCGACCCAGGGCGAAGGTGACTACGCCCATTGATAGAAAATTGACCAGCGCTTCAGAAAAAGGTGGAAGCGCGGCAATATCAGCGTCAGTGGTGATTAGTTCAGCGGAGGAGGGGTACATAGGAATGTCTCTGATCAGCTTGAGCACATCAGCCACTGTCTTGGATTCTCGGTAGACATCACTTGGGGAAGCCGCTCCCATAAGATCGTGGTGCCCTGGGAATTGAGAAAGGCGCTGGTCCACTGGCAGGAGTCCCGGGGCCGCTGGCAAGGAATTTCCAGGCGATCTGTACTCTGCTGCGCTGGGAACACCAGAGGGAAACCGGTTGACGCCCAGTCTAGCCGGTACTGTGGCGGGAGTTGGTTGGTTGCCAGCCGCCATTCCTCGAAACAAGTACGCCTCGGAAGATGAAAATGCTGCCCAAATTTGGAGTCCCAGGGGGTCAAATTCTGTCAACTCGGACTCTAAGGCATTTTCCGCGATGGTCACCCATGAGTACAAGGGCAGGCGTCTCTGCTGAGTTCCAGTACGGCTTTCCGCGCAACGCCGCGCTTCATCCACTTGCGTTTTCTCCACTTCCAGAGTGAAAGCGTCACTGTCCTCAATCTCAGTCAGGCGCACAGGAGTATGCACTGACCCATGCTGCGCCAGGTCTTGGATGTCCACTCCGATGTGCCGCATAGTCATCCAAATCCGATTGGTATCGGTTATGAAGTGACTGGCGCTTCCAGGCATGGTTGGCAGTCGGTAAGAATATTGTGCCTCAGCGCCGTGGCTGACAGTCACTGCGGAGGCAGAGGACAGGTGATTTTTCAACCAGAAGGAGGCTCCTTCTAAAGTCCATAGCAACACGTCTAGACGCCTGTGTCGTGGTTCACCATTGTCTGAAGGCGGGGGCGAGTTTCCTGGTGACGGTTGATCAGGCTCAGCGGAGTCAGAAGGCGATGAGCCGGTAGCCGGTGGATCTGGCTGAAATGGTGCCGGCGCCGGATGAGCCGGTGCCGGAGCCGGTTGAGCCGGTGCTGGAGCCGGTTGAGCCGGTGCGGGAACCGGTTGAGCCGGTGCTGGTACCAGCCAGGGACCTGATCCAGCTGCTGGCGCCGGTGCACCTGGTAAACCGCTCGCCCATCCTAAGGTGTGCTGGTAGGGCGTCATAGGTGGAGCGCCCACTGCTGGTAGAACCGAAGTCAGATGCGGATAGTGTTGGAGCACTTGCTGATGCAGATTTTGCATGTACTCTGATACCTCTAACATCATCTGATTCTGCATTAGGGATTGATGCTGAGAGTTCAGTGCGGGGACAGAGGCATCTGAGGGCGTTCTGGCTGAGGCGGGGTCAGAGAAGAGTGCTCTGCGCTGTTCTGCCAGGCGCTGCTGGTTCTGTTCCCATCTCTGATGGCGCCTCTCCCGGCGAGAAAGCTGGTTCACTGAGTCTGAGTTCAGAGGTAAGTTTCTGACTGGAATTCTGCTGAGGACATCTGCTTGAGAAGGGGGTTCGATGACTGGAAGAGGCGGCGGCTGGTAGGCTGCGAGTCCAACGCCACGCCTGAGTGCGAGGTCTGCGTAACTGACTGAGCTGACTGGCTGCTCCGTAGTTGTTGAGGTCAGCGAGGTAGTCAAAGGTCTGGACTCGCGGTTCAACAGGGACTCGGGCATATCCGTAGTTGTTGAGGTCAGCGAGGTAGTCAAAGGTCTGGACTCGCAATTCAACAGGGACTCGAGCATATCCGTAACCGTAGCTGCCTCCGTAGTCGCCTGAGTCAGTGAGGGCGTCAGTGAAGTTGCCTCGCTGTCTATCTCGGACTCGAAAGTCACCGATAACCTTGCCATAGAGTCACCGATCACCTTAGGTTCCGTAACGGTATCGGTAATCGGTGAGGTCAGCGAATGCCCAGAACATGCTATGCTTATGTGGCGTGGGCCACCTGTCAAGCCGGAGCCACCTGTCCTCCCCGCTGCCCCCACCTCCCCGTTGCTTGTTGAGGAGGGAGTTGGATGCATTGAGTGTGCCATGGGTTCGCCAGCAATGCTTTGGTGCGTGTCTTCTGACCTCCCCGCTGCCCCCACACCCCCTTGGTTAGGGCGCGGAGTCCAGGCGAGATTCTCACCCGGCTGCTGGCGCAACTTTCGCCAGTTGGCCACATCAGAGCGGGAGGGAAATTGGCGAAGTCCTGGTTTCTGCTCATTCGCCTCATTCTGCATGTCCTGCTCACATGCTGCAATTTTGACCTCGGTCATTTCGCGCACGGCGATCGGGTCGCGAGGTGGTCGGCCAGCCGGTAGAGGTTGTCCCACAGAGGCTGCTCCCGCGGACTCAGCCTGAAGCGCGTTCTCGCTGAATGGCGTGGGCAGCTGGCCGTGCGGGGAGGTCATCACCGTAGCTCCAGACCAAGTGTGTGGAGTCCTGTAGGAGGTCAAAGGACTTCGCGGTCTTGGAGCTGGAGGACTCATGTCGCGCGTCCGTGGTGGGCTCCTGCAGCGCGGCGGTGGCGGGGTCCGGTCTCGAGTCCGAGGCGGGCTTCGCTGGCGCGGAGCTGGAGGGCTCAGGTCGCGGCTTCCTGGCAGTCGAAGAATGCCAGGGGAAGGAGAGGTCAAGTTGACATACCGCTGGGGAGTCGCCCTCATGTTTCGCCCTGCACCAGGGGTGTCAACAGTCAGCACCCTTGGTGACGCCGCTCTTGCATGACGCAGGGGCGGATTAGGGCGCGGTCTAGGTACCGTTACAGCCTCCTCCAGGGAAGGTGTCACACAAGCTGTTCCAGAGTCCAGAGCCAGAGGAGTCACGCTGTTAAACTCAGGAGCATCAGCTGACAGGGTCGACTTCTTCTTGGGTATCTGGAAGCTTGGCGCACCTGCTGCTGTCGCAGCCTGCGGCGGCTGACCCGGAGAGGGCGCCTTGTAGGTGCCCTTCGCCCTGTCAGGGTTATGACCGATGACATATGTGTCATACATGTCATACGTGTCATACCTGTCATACATGTCATACCATGTCATGTCATGTCATGTCATATATTATTATGACAGTCGGTCATGTCATATATTATTATGACAGTCGACAGTATGGTCGATCATGACTGTACAGGTCGAGTCGTGTCATACATTTATGACAGTCGTCAGTACGGTCGACGATGACTGTACATGTCGCCAGATGATTATGTCATATCATCAGGCATCCCTGTCATCGAGAGTTCGTATGATTGAACTCGAAGATGGCAAAGCAAAGATACATCTTGGAAACAAACCAAGAACCATCTTTAGCTTTCAGCATGCGCAGAACTCGCATGTGCAGCATGAACGAACTAGTCGTTACTACCATGCTGGTCGTTCAACCTACGTCTCGGGTTCACAACCCAATGGCGGTACCATCTAAGATGATGGGTGACGTACCCTACCATTTTAGAAAACGTTAGTACGTGCACTAACGGTGAGTTAGTGTGTCTTAACGTCATACTAGCGCATACTAACGCCGCTTACTTTTAGTACGCGTACTAACGACGTACTAACGCGATGCGTTAGTACACAATGTGCGTTAGTATGATTGAATGTGGGAGTTGGTGGACTCGTGGTGTGGTGCGTAGTGGGTCACGGATGGGGTCCAAATGCACTTCAATGATGTTCTAAGGCGATTGGATGGCGAACTGGACATTGGTTAAGGGGGTATGACGCTGTTTGAAGAAGCCGATATGTGGGCTAAATTCCTTTGGGAATGTGCTACGTTAGCATGTCGTTAGTATGTCGTTAGTACACTAGACCAATCACACGTTAGCGTGTTAACGGCGTACTAACTCCCACTCTTCTTAAGTGTGGGAGTTGGTGGACTCGTGGCGTTGTGCGTAGTGGGTCATGGATGGGGTCCAAATGCACTTCAGTGATGATCTAAGGCGATTGGATGGCGAACTGGACATTGGTTAAGGGGGTATGACGCGGTTTGAAGAAGCCGGTATTGGGGCTAAATTCCTTTGGGAATGTGCTACGTTAGCATGTCGTTAGTATGTCGTTAGTACACTATACCAATCACACGTTAGCGTATTAACGGCGTACTAACTCCCACTCTCCTTAAGTGTGGGAGTTGGTGGACTCGGGGCGTGGTGCGTAGTGGGTCACGGATGGGGTCCAAATGCACTTCAATGATGTTCTAAGGCGATTGGATGGCGAACTGGACATTGGTTAAGGGGATATGACGCTGTTTGAAGAAGCCGATATTGGGGCTAAATTCCTTTGGGAATGTGTTACGTTAGCATGTCGTTAGCATGGCGCTAGTACACTAGACCAATCACACGTTAGCGTGTTAACGGCGTACTAACTCCCACTCTCCTTAAGTGTGGGAGTTGGTGGACTCGTGGCGTGGTGCGTAGTGGGTCATGGATGGTGTCCAAATGCACTTCAGTGATGATCTAAGGCGATTGGATGGCGAACTGGACATTGGTTAAGGGGGTATGACGCGGTTTGAAGAAGCCGATATTGGGGCTAAATTCCTTTGGGAATGTGCTACGTTAGCATGTCGTTAGTATGTCGTTAGTATGTCGTTAGTACACTAGACCAATCACACGTTAGCGTGTTAACGGCGTACTAACTCCCACTCCCCTTAAGTGTGGGAGTTGGTGGACATGTGGCGTGGTGCGTAGTGAGTCATGGCTGGGGTCCAAATGCACTTCAGTGATGTTCTAAGGTGACTGGATGGCGAACTGGACATTGGTTAAGGGGGTATGACGCGGTTTGAAGAAGCTGATATGGCTGAGCTCCTTTGGGAATGTGCTACGTTAGCATGTCGTTAGTATGCCATTTAGTACACTAGACCAATCAGACGTTAATGTGTTAAACATATATTATCTAACATGTTAAACGTGTACTAACCACGGTATACGTGCGTAAACTACGCAACCACTGCACATGCCGGGTGTTCCACTAAACCACACGACGCAAGATGCCGAGGGACTGTCCACGGCCTAGAATCCCGTCGACCGAAACATGAGTTCAGTCCTCATTGTCGTCCTAGTCGTCGTCGTAGTCAAGTGGTGGCTTTAGGCATTCAAAAAGTCAGCCGTGGGGTCAAGAATGACCGCGATCTCCATGCACGGATGTGGTACGTATAACGACGACTTGCTGTTCAACTTTGTTGGCTAAGATGAAATGCTCGGAGTTCTTCTCAAAAGCCGTTGGGTCACGGTGCGGGTTGAAGGTGTACACCGTCTTAGTCAAATCGTCCGGCCCGAGAATCGAGTTCCTCCTACGATAGGCCTTGATTTGTTCTTCGGTTGGCTTTGTCAGCCAGTTGACTTTCAATAAGGTGTACAACCGTCCCGCGATCTCCACCCGCAGAATGTTTGTAATGCGGCTGTGCCGGCATACCGCCACCATTTTTGATACGCAGTTAGCTGGAACATAGTGCATTAATTAAGTAAAGTAGCTGCCACGTTAGTAGTGTACTGTTAGTTACCGAATATCGCACTAAGTGTACACTACCGTATCGACATAGGGCACTAATAACGTGTTTCACTGGTTTCTTGAGAGACATGCATATCACGAGGTATATGGATAAAGGCATGACTCACCCGTCATATATCGTCGTCACCGTGGTTGCCGCCCACTCGGATACTCGAAGCTTCTTTGTGCTCCCCTCATATTCATGACCCAACCGGAAACCTTCGGGAACAGGTTGACAAGGTGGTGGTGGAGAAACAAGTGCGTGGGGTGCGGGGTTACGAATGGCTCTGCGGGCTAGTGGTGGGACGGGCAGTGCTGCTGTCAAGGCGCTGGGGGCCGGCCCCGGACCTACGGGCGTCCCGAAAATTGACCTTGGGCCTATCGCGGACCTACGAGCAATTCTCCTCCGGACCTATGGGCCTGACAATTCTAGTATAGCCACACCACCGCTGGAAAGCCCCGGACCTACGGTGGGCCTATGGATTTAGGAGTGTTTTGTTGTCCAGATGGATTTATCGGGGACAAGTCGAGCTTACAATGGTGTGATGTGATCCGGGCCTACGGCGGACTTATTGGAAATTGTATCGAATAGGAAATACGTTGAAATGTTGGCATGCATTTTACTATTCCCACGATATACTGATTTATAAGCACTCTTTAGATTTGGCAAATTACGGAGTGGATAAGACCTGGATCCCTAGTAGAAAATAATGCCTAAAACCGTCAGCAATGCTGGAGGTAAAAACTCGGCGCATGGCGAGTAATCTGGTCCGTAGACCCGACGATACATAGGTAGGGGAAATGCTCCACCGACCCGGATATGATGGGTGAACATAATTATGCAAAAATCTGGCGAAAGTCGGTTAAGATCGAGTGAAAATTCGCCTGCGGCGCACCAAAAATGGGAGAAGGCAACATTGGGTCCGAGTATTTTTGGAGGTGTGCTGACACAAAAAAATCATTATTTTCTATTTGGCCTGGGTATTTTTTATCCGGGAAGAGAAGCCTTAGATGGATAAATAAGTCATGCATATGTGCATCGTGGGATCGTTGAATAGGTTGGATTTGGTTTTATAAAGATTTTGGAACATTTCGGTATTTATTTTCATTTAATAAACTTTTAGATTTATCAAAAATTGTCTTTATATATGTCTAGTACTGTAACGCTACATAATCGACTCATGGGATTCAAATATCAAGTCATGCATAATATATGTGCATTGATATGCCTTTGATGATAATAAGAGTGCTTCGAACTCGAAGGGATCGATGTACTAGATGGAGCACTTAATTAGGCGAAATCTTGCGTGTGCACTTGTCAACTTAGATAACCCACATATATGTCAAGAAATCGTGCAAATTACACGGGCCGGGCGGACCTATGACGGACCTATGACTATCTGGGTGCGGACCGCCCGGACCCATACGGGACCTATGCAATCCCGAAAACGGGGCCTACGGTGATTTCTTGAAGACAGCAACACTGGGGACGGGTACACGTGAGGACACCGGCGCGCCTTGCCGTAGAAGAATCCCCCGCCGGCCGGGAGTCGGTGTGGGTGCACGCTCGGGCGCGGGCTCGGGCGAAGGTGGATCCGGGCGAGAGGCTTGTGCACGAAGAGTCGCAAAGTGTTCACCTTGACGTTTATTGTTCATTGCACAAATCCCAATTCTGCCCCCCCCACCCCACCCGCCCTCCTATTATGCAATACAGTAATCACTCAGTAATAAGAAACCCCGCCAATAAGAAAGTAGCCAGATTTTTTGATTTCTTCACAATATTTAACACATAACACTCCATATTTAAGATCTCTATATAAATAAGAAAGTTGCTAGGCTGACCAAAAAGTCCTGTTTTCTTAAAATCGAGTGTTTACTGTATTCTGCGTTGTTAGTGTGAGTTTAATTGAAGGGATCTTTTCGGGAATATTCCATTGTTAGTACGCTAACAGGACGCTAACGGCATGCCTTAGCGCACTAATGTTGCCCTAACTTAACACTAACGGGAATGAATCTTTTAGGGAATATTCCATTGTTAGTACGCTAACAGGACGCTAACGGCAGGCCTTAGCGCACTAACGTTGCCCTAACTGAACACTAACAGAAGGAATCTTTTAGGGAATATGCCATTGTGCGTTAGTGCATGCCACCTAATGCCTCCTTAACGACGTCAATAGGGCGCCATTTAGTGTCTTGTTGCATGTAATGCGCTAACTCAGCGCTCCACTCGTCATGTCCAACTGCGCTACGATCAAATAAAATGACGTATATCACCGACAAAAAATACAATGTCATCCCATGCCATATGAAGTCACAGTGACACTGACGATGACGCCTGAGACAGTCGAGTGACACACGACATCGACATCGAGGATCGACAGTGGCATGGCAGTGGATGTGGTGTCCACTGTAGTCAGTACAGTACTGTGTCACTGTGTCACTGTAGTGGTCAACACCGCACCGACCGACTGACATGACATGACGAGGTATCCGTTTTTGGTTTTGAATTATTTCAACAGCATTCTACACTCCGGTGTCTACACACTGAGACAGTGAACAGTCTGTAGCAGTGTCACTCGACTGTAATGAAAAAACACTTCCGTGTGCAGCTGCTGCTGCTGCTGTGCTTGACCTTGTTTCAAGTGCGTACTCGCTCTCGCTCATGTATTTTTTATTTCTACCGTAACATTATGCTTGCGAGGATGTTTTCATGTGTAGCCACGATTGTTTTGCTGCGCGTCTTGGTCTTTAGCCAAGTGCGTAGGGGTGTCAAAAAGATAAATTGGTTTCTTGGTTCCTAGTCCAATGGACTAGGACAAGTTGGTTCGAATCCGAGTCACCCCGCTGAATTTATTATTTTCTTGTGGTTACTTGCTAACTTGTTTTGCTTTTGCACGCAGAATTGAAGCTGATCTTTAGTTCTTCTAGTCTTTGAGCTCTTCGAGCGATTCGAGCTCTTCGAATTCTTTCATTGGTATGGTTCTCTCATATTGTTTACATGATCTCTCTTCAGTTTCCCTTCAACGCGTTTTGATCATACTTATTGAGACTCCTTGTGTGGGTTGGGTTTTTCAAACGCAGGTACATTGGAACGATTTCTTTTCTTTCTAGAGTAGAGTAGAGTAGAGTAGAGTAGAGTAGAGTAGAATAGAATAGTTTGATTATCCCGCAGACTTGTTGTACTAGTGATATGTTGACTTTTGTTTGCAGAGTAGAGTAGGCTGTTTTTCGCAAGATCGCGCGTTTTGTTGAACTTTTCTTTTAGAGAATTGTGATCAACAACTCGCAAACATATTAGGGCTTAGAAAGCAGTGTAAATATAGTTGAATGATGGATACTACGTTCTTATTTTGTCTTCTATTCATTGTCATGCATACTTTGTGTATACCCATATTGCATTTGCGCATTCTAGCGAAAGAATTGTGTTCTTGAAAGCATCATTTTGCCACAAACAACATGAATGCACATTTGTACACACCCCGCCACATATGAAATTATGCAAGCTTGTATGGTGTGTGTGCATCTATCATGCACACACACAACAATCGTGTTTGTGTTTACATCTTCAATAGTGTGTACGTGTGTAGCAAGTGAACGCGCGTATGCTTTTAGAATGGGATAGCACAATGGTATGATACACTATTTGAACACTAACACTAGATTATGTGCACACTAACCGGTCGTTAGTGTGCACAAGGTTAGTGTGCTGTTAGTGTAGTGTTAGTGGTATATTAACGATATCCTAACGACACACTATCGGTATACTAACCATCCGTTAATGCTCAAAGTTAGTGTGCTGTTAGTGTAGTGTTAGTGGTATATTAACGATATCCTAACTACATACTATCTGTATACTAACCATCCGTTAATGCTCGCAGTTAGTGTGTCGTTAATATACCGTGAGTTAGTGTACCGTTAGTGTGCCGGTTAGTGTGTCAGTTAATGTCCTAACCACGCGTTAATCGTTTGAGTTTCCTTAGTGTGTCGTTAAGGTACCGTTAAGGTATGTTGCACAGAATGCATGCCCTAACGGTACCTTAACGACGCAGTTAGCGTGCTATTAGTGTATGTACAAGCACACTAACGCGCCGTACTCTTATACAGTTAGTGTGTCGTTAGTATATCGTTAGTGCACGTACTAACGTTTTCTAAAATGGTAGGGTACTATCAGAACAGGCCAACGAAGGTCGAAGGCCTTCCCATCTGGGTTCTCGAAGAACTGATTGGGCTCGCCCTTATCATCGTGAGTAGGGATGACCTCCACGATCTGCATATTGGCCTTTCTGAAAAGTTTGCGCCACGCGGGGAGCTTAGACTGGTGATCTGGTAGGACGAAGACTGCTGAGGTGTTTTCTGGGTCTGCCTTCCATTCTGCGATATACTTGTTCAAAATCGCCTCCACTGTAATGTGCTTGGAGTTATATGGGGGGTTACACCAAACCCGAAGGCCCCTCCATTTCTCTGAAAGGCAGTCTGTCCAGAACCTATCCGCCTGTCTGTTGCGGCCGCCAAAGTCACCACAGGCGTCCACATCGAAGGGTCCAAACTTCTCGGCGTACTTCGAGGAGTACTCTGCTCGGACACGCCAATTCTGTGAGTCTTCGGGGGGAGTCTGCCGTTTCTGCGGTTGAAGGACCGGGGATGGAGATGACTGCTGGGGCGCCTGCTGCGGGGGTGATGAACTCTGCACCTTCTCAGTGGGCGCCTCCGGTGCGTCAGCTCGTGATGGCGCTCGCGTCTTCGGTGACGCCAACTGTGGAGGCGCTGGGGTCGTAGAGGCTCTTCCAGCACGTGACATGCTCCTCGTTATCCTTGTCTGAGGTGGAGCTCTGTCAGGGGTTTGGTGTGGAGCTTCTGTCGGCTTCGCGCTATCGGCTTCAGGCCAGTCAGGCATGTCGAAGTCGAGGTGATCCTCCTTCATTCCCTTATAGAGCTTCGGATTAACGAGAGCGATGGGCTCCCCCATGTCCATGGCCTGTTCCGCCACGGAGAGGGTCTCCACTGCTGAGAGCCAACAGTCAACCGTCTGAGCCCAGTGGGGATGAGCTGCGGGTGGTGAGCTGGAGAAACATTCAGACTCCAGCGTTGCCAGAGGGTCTTTCGGCAGGTCTGAGGTGGGGTCGATCACTCCTGCCTCCTTCAACCCCTCGCGAACGTCCTTGTCTTTGAAGTCGGGTCTCCTGGACAGGGCGTCTGGTACCAGCAGCAGCGCTCCCTTGATATACTCCATTCTCGGGACTCCCACCTCTACCAGATCCATGTACCAGCGCGCCTGTCTGCGGCTAAGCTCTCTGCCAGGTTCCATCAGCCATTCAAGGGGGCGGTGATCACCCTGGATGCGGAAGTTAGTGAAGATGAGGTAATGCCGCCAGGTGACGGTGGTACAGTGGTGTAGAGCACCTAGCTCACGCTCGCCGGTGTGGTAATTCTGCTCGGCGGCTGAGAACTGGCGGCTCTCGTATGCTATCACGCGCAGCCCAAGACCATCTCCATTGTCTTGCATAAGTACTCCCCCAAGAGCGATGCCGCTAGCATCCGTCTGCACCACGAAAGGCGCTGTGCCGTCTGCGGCACCCTTAATGTTGGGCAAGGCGAGCACTGGCGCTGATGTGAGGGCCTTCTTCAGCTCCTCGAAGGCCCACTGCTGCATGGGACCCCACTCCCAGGGTACGTCCGACTTGGTCAACCGGGTGAGGGGCTGAGCGATCTCGGAGAAACAGTGGATGAACCTGCGGTAATACCCCGCTAGGCCCAAGAACTGCCTGACGTGGGTAACCGTCTCCAGCTCGGGCCAGTCCCTCACTGCAGCCACCTTGTCGCGTTGGGGTCTGCAGCCATCTGCAGAGATACAGTGGCCAAGGAACCGTAAGGATTTCTTCAACAGTTGGCACTTGGACCTCTTGAGGAAGACGCCCTTCTCCCTACATGTCAGGAGCAGTTGTTTGACGTGCTCGTAGTGCTCTGCAGCGGTGTTACTGAAGACGACCACATCGTCGATGAAGATCCGGACAAATGGGAGATGGCCCAAGGCCCGCTGCATCCGTCGCTGGTACTGAGATGGTGAATTCTGCAGCCCCTGCGGCATGACCAACCACTCATATGACCCCATCTGGGTGGTGAAGGCAGTCTTCTCAACATCTCCTGGTGCCATCGGTACTTGCCAGAAGCCATCCACCGCGTCGAACGAAGAGAAGAACTTCGCACCCTGCATCTCGTCGAACATCATCTGGATGTCTGGGAGAGGATACTTGTCGTTAACTGTCTGGCGGTTGAGGAGCCGGTAATCGATCACCAGTCGCAGCTCCTTGGGGTTCCCGGGTTTAGGGACCATCAAACAGGGAGCTGCATAAGGACTGGAAGAGGGTCGGATGTAGCCCTTGGACATCAGCGTCTCCACGCGTTCTCGAAGTTGGCGGAGTTCCTCTGCGGACTTCTTGTAGATGCGCTGGCAGGGAGGTCCCTTCTTGCTCAGCTCAGGGTCCAGGTTAATGTTGGCTTCATCTTGGGGGTCATGTCTGAGTCCATCGATGTTCGGTAGGGCAGTCGTCATCTCCTTCTTGTACTCCTCACCCCAGAAGTCCTGAAACTTGAGGGTCCACTCGGGGCTCACTTCTGCATCTTCAGTATCCGCAGCGGGTTCGGCGTTCTCAGAGTCGATAGCCGTGGCTGCAAAGGCAGAAGCAGTATCGTCGGGGGACTTCTCGGCCACCATGAGCCAGGCGGGCTGTGTCTCCGGGTCGTCATTGCCGCGTAGCTTCTGCGTCTCCGCATACACCAGGTACTTCTTCAGCTGGGCAGGGGTCAGGAACACCTCATCCACCAATCCCGCGCAGGCCGTGCCCTTCGGAGACCTGTCCCCAGATGCTTTCCCGGGAGAACAGCCTGTGATGGTGACGCGATCCCCAATCTTGCCACTGCGGGACTTCCTGAGGAAGGAGACGGAGCCATTCCCTTCATAGCCCAGAGTAACAGGAGAGTGACTGCGCAGCCACCTTCCGCCGAGGATAACATCCACCTGTATGCCCAGTGGCAGGATCCGGAGGGCAAGGGCGTTCTCCGTATAGGTGCCCGTGGTGGTATGCGTGTTAAACTTGGCGTACGCGGTGGCGCCAGTGATCTTCACAGATCCATCCGCCAGGGTGACTCGCATCTCGGAACCGGCTCGTGTTGTGAGGCCACATCGCTTAGCGCTCTGCTCCGAGATGAAGTTGTCAGAGGCTCCCGAGTCAATCAACACCTTGACCGTGTGCCCTCTGAGGGTTGCGTAGAATACCAGTAGTAGCGGTCCTTCTTCGTCATGTGCCGCTGCGAGGGTACCCTCGATGTCGGTCTTCCACTGAACTCCCCCATCTGTGCGTATGCTTTTGCACTTGAGGTTGGGGAGGAGGTTGTCCGAGGCCTCGCGGCATTCTTCCAGCGTTTGCCTACACGCGGCGTAGAACTCCTCATCCAGCAAATCGACATCTTCAGGCGGATGACTGACGAGGTTGTCTGCACTCGCCGTCAGCAGGGTGCCCGCTGAGGTGCATTCGCTCGAGGTGGGGCTGACATGAGTGGTGTCGCTGGTGGTAGGGCTCACATGGGTGGTGTCACTGGTAGTAGGGCTCACATGTGTAGTGC